>JAXBDA010004535.1:0-28494 GCA_036023075.1 Gaultheria prostrata | reverse complement strand
GCATCAATTTCATGTTGTTGGTCTCTCCTTTATTAATGTTTATCATGTAAATATCCATTGTAATTTTGTCATCATCGTCTATCATATAGATCACGTTGCACAAGCATCCACCGTAAACTTGCATTTTTTATTTTTATTGTTTACGTGATTCCCCTTCCCGATCTCCCATTAATGTGAAATAAATTGAGTTTCAAATATTTCCCAAATCCCACAAAATATTGAGTAGAGAATGGTTCACGGACCGGGCGAGAGGAGTGCCGTAAAACCCTTCCCCTCTCGTAACCAAACCCCCGAATTCGAGAAATCTTTGGTTCCGCAAGATCAGTAAGAATATTTTCGTTGGGCATATGAGTCATATTTTAAATCGGTTTCTCGGATTCGGACCTCAAATGCGGGTGGCGACTCTGAAAACGAATCTTTTGAAAATCCATTAATCAATCGAATCGGCGCACTTTCCGCGGACCGTCAACAACGTAGCCAGCTTGAAAGAGTGCGACCACATGCCTGTTTATTTACTTTTTTGTTTTTGTTTAAGGATATCTAGGAAACCGAAATTGGGTTGTCTATATCTTTGACGAAACTCAGACCACACAATGATACTCAAGTCTCGTCAAAGAGGGGCAACTGTAGACACCCCAATTTAAAAATCTTCGGACATCTTTAAATCCGCGATGATGAAAAGAAACGCCCGGGAAACATCTTGGAACAATACCCTTAAGCTGTGGTCGGATGGTTCTTCAATGATGATGTGCCTCAGAAGCTTTGAACAATGCTCTTTGTACTCAAAACCCAAGGAACATCTCTTCAACACAAACCCTACTCTACATCATCTTCTATTACATCAAAAACCCTCTTTATCGATATATAATATGTCTCAATCCGTTTTGAAATGAGGGAGAAATGAGGATTTTACAAAAATGACTGTTTTTCCAACAACCTAAGGGTAAAATTGTCATAACTTTTGATGTACAAATTATTTTATTTCCAAACCTCTTGGGTTAGAAATTAGACTTAACAAGCTTTCCAACGGTACCAACCACGCCAAAAATGGAGTTTGGTAGCACCCGGGGCGGCCCTGCGAAGTTTGGCCTGTTAAACAGTGCCAGACGGTACACTTTTATATTGAAAAATCAACTCCACCGCGCGGTGGACTTAGTTGTACTGCACGGTACACTTAAATTTGCCACGCGGCACTGTTGGCTGTCGAATCTGGTTCTGTGTAATGCCAGTAGCTCCTTTCTTTCACGTTTGTGTCCCAAATCTCATCATCATTTCTTGCAAAGCCAAGAGGCTACTGTGGGTAGGTTTTGTGTGCGAATATTGATAACGTGGGAATCTCATTTGCGTGTGATTCGATCGGGTTTTCCGCCTATATAAACCTAGCCTCACACCAGTTGAAAAACAGAGAGCAGAAGCAAACCATGGAAAAACCCTCTTAAAACTCTATTAAGCTCTCTCTCTCACAAACACTCTGTCACTACGTCCTCTTACTCATACCCGCCCATTACCTCATCCAAGAAAAACCAGAAACAATCTAATAATTCCGTGAATTACCAAAACCTTGGGAACCAGCTCTCATATAAATCTACATTCTGTGTTCATCTTCAAAGCTAGCGGTACGTCCATTCCGGAAGCTCGTTGATCATCTTGAAGTCACGTTCAAACCTGAAGAAGGGTGTTTGTATCACGAGGTTTATTCCCAAGGTAAGATCTCGTTTCGCTGCCAACGGTCTCTCAACCTTGGCATTCTGAGGGGTGACACCAAGTTCGGGTTAGTTTCGTAATACCTTTCCCGGGCTTGATAGTCCAATATCTGCGATAAAAATGCAATAACCCGTTCACGGTTATTGCAAAACCTCCATAGCACTACCATGTAATTATCCTATATCACTCGGTTTTGTTTCAGAGAAGGTACATTCTTCCATTTGAAACTATGTCTTTGGTTTCGAAAACAATCAAAGAGCGTGGGTTTTATGTTATGAACGGAAAACTCTTTTTATTTCTGTCGAAAACCAAAGTCTTCAAATCTTTCATAGCATAAACAATGCCGCACGGCATATTTGGTGTACCGCCCGGTACAACCAAGAGTGTCGCACGACACAATTGGCTAAAACCCAATTTTTATGCTCTGTTTTTTCTGTCCTGTGTTCTGTTTCTCTGTTTTATATCCTGTTTTCTTCATGTTATTATTATCACGTCAGTTTTTACCAGTTGTTTATCTACTATTTATATGAATAAAGTTTTACAATAAAAAGTTTTCCCAAAAATCCCACAAACATTTAGTAAAGACCGAGTATTTCTCGGGCGAGGGGTGCTTTTAAACAAAACCTTCCCCACTTGTAACCTGACTCCCGAATCCAAAAATCTCTATTTACGCAGACCAAAAATCTTTTTCAGCGGCAAAAGAGTCATTATTTTTCTACATGGTTTCTCGGGTACCAAATCTTTTCCAAAATCAAACCCGGGTGGCGACTCCAAATTCTTTTTCCCAAAATCGCCCTTTTCAAAACCAAAAAGTAGCACCGTCCACACTAGTGCAGTCCTAGGGGTGAGGGGCCAGTGACCAAAAGTTTGTTTTTGTTTTTTTTTTTTTTGGTTTGGTTTTTAAAAAAAAATTCAAACAAAAAAAAAACAAAATCACCGGGGCCAGAATCAATTGAGTGAGCACACCCCATACGGATTTGCGGAGATAGTTAAAATGGACAAAATCAAGCGGTTTCGTGAAAAGATCGGCTTTTTGATGTTCAGTGTCTAGATACTCCATGAGAATAACTTTATCCTCAACCAGGTTGCGAATGAAATGGTGTCGAATATCTATGTGCTTTGTGCGAGAGCGTTGGACAGGGTTCTTGGATATATTGATAGCACTAGTGTTATCACAGTACAACGTAATAGAACTTTGAGGAATGCCATAATCAGTAAACATCTGTTTCATCCAAAGAAGTTGGGAGCAACCACTACCATGATTAAGCATCCCGTTAACATATTTTATGATACGTTTAACAACAGAAATATGAGACTCTTTAGGACAAGCTTGATAGGGAGCACAAACTCCTACACTAAATGCAATATTAGGACGGGTAACAGTGAGATACAATAAACTCCCTATCATGTGACGATACAAAGTCTGGTCAACATCAATACCCTCATTATCACGTGCAAGTTTGGTAGTGGTCCTCATAGGAGTACGGGCATGTTTCGCTGATTCTAAACCAAACTTACTAACTAGACCTTTAGCATATTTTGATTGAGAAATAAACATACCATGATCAAGTTGTTTAATTTGTAAACCAAGAAAATAAGACAATTCTCCCATCATGCTCATTTCGAACTCGCTTTGCATGGTCTTAGAAAAATATTTCACAAGAGAGTTTGAAGTAGATCCAAATATAATATCATCTACATAAATTTGTGCCACGAGAATGTGTTTATCCTCCTTTTTTACAAACTAAGTTTTATCAACAGTTCCCCTAGTAAAACCATTTTTTGTTAGAAAATATGTCAACCGTTCATACCACGCACAAGGAGCCTGTTTCAATCCGTATAAGGCCTTTTTTAGATGAAAAACATGATCTAATTTATGGGGATCTTCAAAACCTTTGGGTTGAGACACAAACACCTCTTCCTTGATTATACCATTTAGGAAGGCACTTTTAACATCCATCTGATATAGCTTAAACCCCAAGTGACAAGTAACACCTAACATAAGTCTAATGGACTCTAGACGGGCTACAGGTGCAAACGTTTCATCAAAGTCTATACCTTAAACTTGAGTATAACCTTGTGCCACAAGTCTAGCCTTGATCCGGACAACTACTCCTTCTTCATTCATTTTATTTTTGAATATCCATTTAGTCCCAATGATGTTAGTGTCGTTGGGTTTTGGAACCAATTCCCACACATTGTTTCGTTCAAACTGATATAGTTCATCATGCATGGCCTTTATCCAACACTCATCAAGTAAGGCTTATTTGACATTTTTAGGTTCAACCAAAGACACGTAGCATACAAAGTTACCTCATCTCGAACCTGTCTGCGTGTTTTCATAGGATCAGTTACCTTTCCCATTACCTGCGAGCCTGGATGATTCAGCTTCACCCAAGCTGATGGTCTTAATCCATCAGTGATCACCGTTGGCTCCTCTTGTTCTTCGGTCTTGATTTCTACTTCATCTTTTTCTCCTTTATCCTCACCTTCCCCATTTTCTTGTAATTTCTCATCCACTATCTGCTCTTGAACATTAACACACTAAAAAACATCGTTGTTATTTGCATCAAAATTGGCATAGGACAAGTCATCGACAACAACATTGATAGATTCCATTATCGTGTATGTAAGCAAATTATAGACTCGAAAAGCACGACTGTTTGGAGAATAGCCTAAGAAGATACCCTCGTCACTTCGTGAATCAAATTTGCCCAGATTTTCTCTATCTTTTCATGATATAGCACTTACTCCCAAATGTTCTGAAGTATTTTACATTAGACTTCTTTCCTTTCCATAGTTCGTAAGGAGTGTATTTTTAATGTAGCAAGCTGTGTTAACAGCTTCAGCCCAAAATCTAAGAGCTATCTTTTGAGAATGAAGCATAACACGGACTATCTCCTGAATCACCCTATTCTTACATTCAACAACTCCATTTTGTTGCAGAGTTTTAGGGGCAGAATTTTATGATTTATACCTAGATCATCACAGAACTTAGCATACTCGATATTTTAAAACTCCTTACCATGATCAGAACGAATACGAACAATGCAATCAATTTTCACATCTTTCTCATTTTTCACACTCTTGACAAATGCCTCCTTAAATTTTGAAATACTATCTCATTTTTTACGAAGAAAACAAACCCAAGAGTAACGTGAAAAATCATCAACAATAACTAAAATATATTTACTCCCTCCTATACTTTCAACTCTGGATGGACCCATCAAGTCCACATGAAGAAGTTCTAACGCTCTTGTGGTAGCAAGACTATTCATCTTTTTATGAATAGCTTTAGTTTGCTTTCCAATTTGACAGGGTCCGCACACATGACTAGATGGTTTGCTCAACGTTGGCAAACCTCGAATAAGTTCCTTTTTTGTTAAAGTAGCAAGATCCCTTTAGCTCAACTTTGGAGTAATACTGTAGCAATTATCATCTGTTCTAGTACCATGCATGACAATCACTCCATCCCTATAAAAAATATGGCAATCATTCTTAGAAAATTTAACTTCATGGTCAAAATCACACATCTGGCTAATACTAATTAAGTTTGCTTTTAGCTCTTCAACATAAAGAACGTTTTCTAAAGAAGTGATGCATGGAGCTTGAATAGATCCTGATAAGCCCTCAAAAGTGTAAATATTAGGGCTTATCTCTCTCATTTTTGTCACACACGCTTCTCTCTCATTTTTGTCACACACGCTTGCATTTCATAGCTTATATTGTTTGATGTTGCGCGTAGTTGTGGTTTTGGAAATTTGAGGTAAAACTAGTGAATAAGGTGTGCTTTGATGTCATGGATTGACCAAAGGGGTACCCGAGTACCCAAGGCCACGTGGCACTCCGCCACCGAACCCCGAGAGCCGAGAACAAAGTACCGGATAAGGCTCGGGAGGACCAAAAGCCTAGAGAAGATCAAAGGAAGAAAGGAAGAGATGGAAATTTGAGGTAAAACTAGTGAATAAGGTGTGCTTTGATGTCATGGATTGACCAAAGGGGTACCCGAGTACCCAAGGCCACGTGGCACTCCGCCACCGAACCCCGAGAGCCGAGAACAAAGTACCGGATAAGGCTCGGGAGGACCAAAAGCCTAGAGAAGATCAAAGGAAGAAAGGAAGAGAAAAAGTCTAGGAGATACCAGTATCTGCAAACAGGGATACTGGTATCCAGTGAACAGATGGTCCAGAAAGGGGAGATACCGGTATCTGCAAAATGGGATACCGGTATCCCTGGCAAATTTCCAGAACGTCCAG
This sequence comes from Gaultheria prostrata, assembly GCA_036023075.1. NCBI lineage: Eukaryota > Viridiplantae > Streptophyta > Magnoliopsida > Ericales > Ericaceae > Gaultheria > Gaultheria prostrata. The sequence goes on along the minus strand of JAXBDA010004535.1, from coordinate 22,534 downwards.
GACACGTTCCATGGCATTTTTGTAATTCTTTTGGACGACTTTTTGGGGCTTTATAAGCCGAAAACTCAGTTTTTTAGGGTTATCAATGAATTTCTACGTTCTCTTTCTACCACCCTTCTTCTTCCCCACTCATCTTCTCCACCTTCTCTCTAGATTTTAGGTTTAAATTCTCAAGAACCAAGGCTACGACCTTCATTAAAGTTGTAGGTGATTCTCTAATCTTTATAAATCCATAGTTTATTTTCCTTTTCGCGATGTTTCGTATCTCTCCACATTTTTCCTTTGTGTTTTCATTAACCATGTGTGAGTAGTCGTATAGGCTCGGGTATGGGGTGATTATCACTCCATAGCTTAGGTTCGTTTATGGTTTCTCGGAATTTTGTGCTTAAAAGTTGGGTTTGTATTCGGATTAAACTCATATTTTTCGGTCTAAACTTAGGGTTGTTGATTTCCTTGATTGGGCGTAGACAATACACTTGGCACACACAATGCTTTGAACCATTGCACTCTAGGTGTTCGATGAAATGCTAGGCTGAGTTTTTCCGTTTGCAAATCCCTTATTTTTGTGAGAAAATCAGATTTTTATTGTCAAATCATCCGAGTGGAATCAAGAGTCTTTGAATCCCACTTGAGTTATGATTGAGAAACCGTAAACGACCTAAGTGATGGGTGATATGAACCCCTAACCCGAGTCCCTTTTAATTAATTTTAAAACCTTCAATTTTCAAGTATCCAGAGGTAGAGAGAGAATTCCACCATACAAATCCACTTAAAAGTTGGCCGTCTTAACACCAAATTCCATTGCAAGTCAAATCTCATGCCGGTAGCATTCGGTCCCTGTGGAAATCGACCCCGGTCTTGCCGGGTTACTATGCTAGCAACGACCTAGCCCTACGCTTGGGGTGACGCTAATCACTACAACTCTAGGTCTCAAGCAGATCCTCTACCTACTACCTTTGATTTACTGCCATCTCCAAAAGTGACAAAACCTCCATCATAGTTTTCAAGATTCGTAAACAAGGATTTTTCTCCTGACATGTGTCAAGAACATCCACTATCAAGATACCACATGTGCGTGTTGCGTGCTTTAAAAGCTATGTGAACAACCATGCCACGTAAATCAACATTCCTAATCCAAACAGGCCTAGTTTTATGACTATCAGGTTTCATTTGGACCTTAGGCACATGTTTCACATTATTGACGAGTTTATGAGAATGCTTCTTATGATTATACCTATCTTGATGAGCATAAATATACGCAAGATAACCATTTAATTGAAAGCAATTTGGGCGTATATGGCCCCCACACCACATCAATGACAAATAGAATAAATTTTTGGACAACAGTCTTCTGACTATACCCATTCATCTTACCAAGCATTTTTGGGGTGACAGGATTTAAAATGGTTTTTGTCTTTACCTCCCTGTTTAGATTTAGACAAGTTGTAGGCCTCTCAGGATTTCTCACAGGGATCTCCTTTTGCTTGGTTTGTTTGGTCATACCTGTCTTCCTTCCATCCATCACATTGGATGATGAAGTATGAAAGCCCAGACCTGACCTATCATTAGGTGGTCTTTGAACTTCTAGAATTTTATCTAGAATCCTTGAACCTGCATTAAAATGCTCAAACACACCATTAGCATTTTCCAATTCATTAGATAATCCATTTATCTTACCTCCATTTACTGCATTTAGGCGCTCGAACTCTTTAATTTTTTCACGAAGATAATCCACTTCATCTTTCAGTTGATTTCTCTCTTGAGTGATATGTTCCAACACCTCTAACAATTCTCTTGCCGAAGCTAAGGCTTTGACCAATCCAAACTCAGCAACTTCATATTTTTCTAACCAATTTAGAGTTTTGCTTCGCGATTCTTAGGTTCTCTTCATACAATTTATCATAGGCCTCTTTTAGTTCATCAAAATCCACGATTTCCTCTATAAAATCACCATCTACTGATTGATCACATTTTGACTTCAAATCAGATTTTTCTTGATGTCTAGATACAAAAGCCAAAAAATCCTTTCGTTACTAACATTGTCCTCATCACTATTAGACTTTTCTTCATCAGTGTCATCATCCCAAGTTTTCACATTGTAAACCTTATGCTTCATTTTTTTATTAGCACAGTCTTGAGCAAGGTGTTCGTATCCATGACACTCATAACACTTGGGCCCAGAGGGTGGCCCCTTTACTCCTTTCCGTTCTTTAAAATTAGTGGAATCAATCTTACCCTTATTCTTTTTTATAGTGTTTTTATTCTCCGTAGACTTCTTTTTAAAAAAATATTTAAAGTTTTTAGTGAATAAAGCAATAGCCTCCATGTCATATATGTCATCACTATCAGAATCATTACTTTCATTACGAGCACTAGAAAAAGCAATATTTTTTTCACTTGATTTAGAAACTGGTTTTGATGGGTACTTATCATGTTTAAAGTGAGTAATTTCATAATCCTAAAATAAACCTACAATCTCTTCAACAGACATTTCGGGAAGTTTTTCTTACTTTCAAGAATATCAACTTTTGTTTTAAATCGCTCAGGTAAAGATCTTAAAATTTTCATAAGAACTTGAAAAGGAGAGACAGGCTCACCGAGAGTATAGCTGGTGTTGACAATATAGTTCAGCTTCGCATAGAACTATCAAAATTTTCGTCCTCCTTCATGCGTATCATTTCAAACTCTGTTATCACGCGTTGTAATTTTCCCAGCTTCACTGTATTAGTCCCCTCATGAGTGGTTACCAGGATATCCTAAGCTTCCTTCGCAAGTTTGCACATTGAGATGCGATGAAATTCATTAGTGTCAACGTAGGTAAACATAACATTCAGTGCTCGGTTATTTACAGCACGCATAACTTTTGCAGGTTGCGAGTAATCTGCACTTTCCTTCGGAACAAACTTTCATTCAACAGTTACGGTTGGCGGTGTGTATTTTACCTTGCACGCATTCCAAACATCTTCGTCTATGGCCTTCAAATATGCTTCCGTCTTGGCTTTCCAATGATCAAAGTTTGTCCAATCCAGTACCGGGGACGATTGGAACTCAATTCCATTGTAGAAATAACCACGGATCTGCATAGAAACAAAGTTTCAATAAACAGCGACCCGCTTTGATACCAAATGAAATTCCAAACTACTGCCGAATCCACGCACATAGTACCCTTGCATGATCACCGATTCTTGAATCCTCAAGCCTTTCAGAACTACATTTCGAACTTCACGAAAGGGTTTTAACTTGAAGATGAGAGTTGATGATGTAGACCGCTTGAAGTTTAATGATTCGAATACTTCAAGATGCAATAGCGCACAACCTTCCGAAATATTAAGAGTGTAAATAATGAGAAATATTAAGAGTGTAAATAATGACCTCAGGAAATGATGGCTGCAGTCAATGTGTATCTTCTGAACCCGAATGTGTTCGTATTTATAGAGAAAATGAAAACCGCCACTTACGCTCGAGCGACCCTCAATCTCGCTCGAGCAGACCCAGTCTAGTAGGCAGAGGCAGTCGCTCAACCAACTCGCTCGAGCGACTTTGTTCTTTTAGCAAAAAAATGCATCTCCAATTATTTGTTTCCTTTTGTCACTTTCCATCATTCATTTTTTCAGAATGCAATCTGCCCATATAGAGATAAAATCTTTCCGTATAAAATGTTCACAATCTTGTCGATCTTCCCAATCTTCCTTAGAGACAAAGTCTTACCATATACAAACTTCACAATCTTCCTGATTGGACTACCGCACTAAAAAAATACAAGTCAAAATGATTCCTTTCCATACCTATACCGACGCTCTAGAATAAGGAAAATACAAGTATAATGTAATAAAAGGAAATACAAATAAATGTGTGTTTGGTCATAAAACATGCCAACCAAAAAGGGAGTTCAACCGATGGAGCTTACACCCTATTTGAGTTTTTTTAAATTTTGATTCACATTTTATACTTCTCTTATTTCTTTGGTCTAAAACGACTAATTCCAACAACTTCATCGAAAACGAAAGGTCAATAAATCAAAAAATTAACCAATTTTTTCTCAAAAAAAAAGAGGGCCTAAGAACGTTGCCTTTTTCACTATAAGTAGGTCCAATTCTCAAATATTTTCATTTCACATAGAAAGTGGGTTAAAAACTGTGATTTCTGCACTCTTCTGTCTAATAAATTAATTCAAAGACTTGCTTTGAATGCTTCAAACTACAGATATCATAATTTGCAAAGCAAGATATAAATAGGGGAAATTGCAGTAAAGTGGGAAAATTGGCAAACATTTGCACATACATGCCCACACTTATTGAGAATACCGCAGGCATGATAAGGAAAAAAATAATTGCACATAAGCGGCATCACCATAATGAAGGACGAAATTACGTCTAAATCAACTCTTTGGAATCGAGATTATCAGCAACGCACGCTTAATGAAAAACCATTGCACTTTTTATTAACTAAAGTTGCACTCTAAACCATTGCACTCATGTTAGTCCAGCTGGCCTTGGCAATGTGAGGTCTAAATAATTTTTTTGGAATCGAGATTGTCAGATTTATACTCTTTATGAAAAAACTTTGCACTATTTATTAACTAAAATGAACTCTAAAATCAAATCATTGCACTTAATCCAGTTGAGCTTGGCAGTGTGAGGTCTAAATCAACTTTTTTTATTCGAGTTTGTCAGTATGACACTCTTAGTAAAAATACATTGCACTATTCATTAACGACCGTTGCAGTCTAGAATGATACCATTACACTCATGTTAGTCCAGCTAGCCTTGGCAGTGTGAAGTCTACATTGCACTATTCATTAATGACCATTGTACTCTAGAATGATACCATTGCACTCATTTTAGTCCAGCCGGCCTTGGCAGTGCGAGGTCTAAATCAAATTTTTGGAATCCAGATGGTCAGCATTGCACTTTTGATGAACATGCATTGCAATCTTTATTTACTTCCATTGCACAATAAGATAAAACCATTGCTCTCATGTTAGTTGTCAACGTTTTCGAAAGCAAGTTCGGTAGTCGTCATACCTTTTCAGAGAGAGAAAGAGGGGTGGAATCTTAGAAATGATGTCATCGGAGAGAGCGAAATGGGTATGGTTTGCATCTACAGAAGTTCCCTCCGAGAGTGATCGAAAAAAGCCTACCCATGACTCCGATCTTTCTCTCTCTCTCGATTTATGCGGTTTGACGTGCATCTACTCCACGGGGGAAGACACAAATCAATCCACTATATTCGATAAGGACTGCAAGGTTCAATCTCCTCTCATTGTGTCTCTTTGGGTTTCACACTCTAAAACATGCTTATAAAACCATAAAACTGAACAAAACGCGTTTATATAGTACTGTCTCTCGGCACAACCGTTCGGACAAACTTGATCACAGTCTGGACCGACTTGACCACGATCCGAACCTTTTTTACAAAACATCAGATTCTTGATCGAAGTTTCGATCGTCTAGACCGCTCTCAATCTGGTCCGGATGGGATTTACAGAAACCTCCCCTTTCGCTGGAATTGAAGCCACACATACCATTTCTCAACTAGTGTGAGCTATCTCCTCTCTCTCTCTCTCTCTCTCTCTTGTTTCATGACAACATGGTCTATGTCGTACTCTCTGTGTCTGTTTGATTTTTTGTTCTTTTTTTCTGGTGATGTCGCTAATATACCTCTTACTTGAACTTTAATTGCTTCCACATACCAACAACAATGAATGATTTCAACATATTTTGATAACTCAAGTGCTCAGGCTAGCTTACACACACCTCGATTAATTTTAGAGACTCGATCTTACCGTCCACTACCAGCAGCCCAATTAAAATCAGGGCAAAACACCATATAAGAGGCCCCAAAGGAGTTGTTAACACATGAAAGTTTCAAAGGACAGAGCAAACCCATCTTTGCTTAGGCTTTGAACACTAAGCCAATCCCTCGAGGTTACAAATGATATGAAATTATGAATGCATAAATTGGTTTTGATTTGCTGATAAGGCTTGGTTGAGAGAAAGAGAGTTAGTTTGGGGCTATAATCTGTATGCTTAATTTTTAAATAAGGTTAAAAGAATTGGATCGGATCGGGTTTGAATTAAAGTCGATATATGGACAGACCTAACCCCACCATTTTATATTAGTAGGAAACTTTTTTAAGGGATAGGATCCACTCCACTAAATATAAAATCTTTGTTTAGTGATTTCGTGGGTTCTTCCATGGTCTACTTCAATGATTCAAATGATTCACTTCTCAAAACTTATCGAGAACATTATTTACTCAAAAAATAATGTTCATTGGATACCGTGTAACGCCCCAAAAATTTGGGAACGTTAATAATTATTACAATAAAGATATATAGTAATAACAAGTTTGATATGACGTATTCTCCTGCGCCAAATTACATTATTATCCTCAGGGTGGGGTCTATGGCCTTTGCTTTACACCCGACTTTTCTTATTTAGTAGGCTTGCCTGAAGCGTAGGGCTTAGGTTGGAGGTAGCATAGTAACCGGAAGTACCATATCGAATCCACAGGGACCAAACGTACCGAGCGTGAAACTTGGCTTGCGCATGAGGGTTTTTAGCCTTAAAGCGGCAAATTTTGAATTGTGATTTTGGGTGGAATTCTCAACTTGAGAACGACTTAGATTATGAAAAGACTAATTAAAACTAAGGCAAGGTCGAGGGGATTTCAACACCCATGACTCGGGTCGATTCATTCTCCTCTAAAATAACCAGCTCGAAGATGTCGTTAAACATCCCCGAACGGAAGATTTGGCTTTTGAACTCAACTTTGAACTAGAAATGGTGCTCGGTAAGGTTTAGGGTTCTTTGAGCAAATGGGCAAATCCCGAGGGTGACATTGCCCAAAGCATCCCACGTGGCAAGGAGCATGACCCTTGCCTACGTGGGATCAATGAGATTAACAACCCTAAGTTTTGGTACATAAAAATGAACCCGTAACTTTACTAAACAAGAAATGTTTGCAACACGGCGAGGAGAGCAAATCAACCTAAGTCACGAGGTGCTAATCACCCCATGACCAAGCCTACGTAATCTCCTCACCCATTAAGCTAGAAGACTTTACTAGTAATTTGAAGAAAATAAAGAACATGACAAATAACTCTAAAAACTGATTTTATATGAAGATCCTAGACTTGCCTACAACATTAAACTTTGAGAAATTAACAAACAAACATTACTAACTTGAGTTTTCAAAGGAAATGACTAGAAAATGAAGAACGATAATTAACCGATGAAAACGGAAATAAACTAGATTTAAAGAGAGATCTTGAGTGTAGCTACAACATTAATACAAGAGAAATTAAGTAGAAATGGAAACTTGCATGAGTTCTTCAAGGAAAATCAAATTACAAGCTATGGAGGTTTTCCTACTTAAAGGTGAAATTGGATTTAGGAGGAAGAAGAAGTAGGAGAGAGGGGGAAGATAGGATATATACACCAACCCTTTTCCCTCTCCGAAAATATCCTAAAAGCAACAAAATATCCAAAAAGTTACATAATAACCAAAACTTTCCACAAAAGGAAAGCCAAATAGAGTAGCCCAAAAATAACTCGGAACCACTTTGGATCGATCCAAGGTAGAGTTGCATCGATCCAAAACTAACTGGAATTTTACTAAAATAGTTTGGATCGATCCAACTTTACAGGTGGATCGATCCAAATCCATTTCGGGTAGATTTTTTACCCAACTTCACGGGCACGCCCCGGCTTCGTCCGAACTCGGAATGCGGCGATTCTTGAACCGTTGGAAAGCTCTATCAGTCTACTTTCAAACCCAATTGACCTCATGTTCATGGCCTTTGTATCTTGAGAGAAATGAGCCTTTTCCTATCAGTGTGTCAGATTTTCTCGAGACTCATATCTCTAGATTTCTTGTTCTTTTGTTCCGGGCCTTCCTTGCACCTTCCAAAGCTCCTTAAATCGACTTCTAAGCTTCGTTGATTGTCCTTCATGGCGTTGAGGGACCTCAGGTACTTCCGGATATAATCGGGGATTATTTGGAGCTTTGGATATGCCTTTTAGCTCCGATTTTCTAAAACTCATAAAAAACACAACTCGCGCAAAATCAATCGTATAAAAACACAAAATGCACGTGTGTGTGATCAAGACGAGCAAGATAAGCCCGGATATATACAACATTTGGGGCTTATCACACCCCCTAACTTAAACTTTGCTAGTCCCTAGCAAATTAAACAAAAGCAACTAATGGAAACAAACTAAAACATATACGTCTTTTAAATCCCCGGGCGGCCCCAGTAGGACGAGTGAAGTCTCGTGAAGGTTTTCAGTGGCGATAACCCACAAAACACAAATAAACTAAACACAGCTAACTATCTCCCTCATGTAAACTTTCTGAATTTTGAGATACACAACTATGCTCAAAACTTAGTAAACTAGCAAGAGTTCAAAATTATTATTGGATGCAATGTGCCAACTCAAACTACAAACACTCCATTGTAGACACCCCAATTTTGACGACTTGTGCATCCCCGATGATGAAAGAGTACGCGAAATATACCTTGGAACGATCCCTCGGGTTAAAATAAACAAAAAAGCCAAAATTATAAACCTACATGAACCATACGGTCATCTTGTTCGAACCGTACGGCTTCGAAATCCATTGCCACCGTGCGGCTTCCTCTTATGTACCGCACGACACCTTTTGTACACCGTATGGTGTCTGTACCATCACCTGGATTCCCGGGTTGCCCAGCAGCTCAAATTCGGTCGCGTGGTACGGCAAGACCTACTCGTAGCTCGACTTCCCACCGTGGGAATCTTTCTTAACGTGTGAGGCTGTCCAACATCGACAACTATAAAACCCGAGCTCACCGAACGGTTTCGAAAAAGACTGAGATTTGGCACCCAAAATCGATTCCCAGCAAAAACCACCTACAAACCACCTACTGTTACATCTTTGTTACTCTGTCAAAAGTCAACCAAAAACAATACACCAAACTTTGCCTCATAGTTTACAAGCCCTGTTTCCAGTCTCCAAATCAATCGAATTCAAAGAAATTTGATTCCAGCCAAAACCATTTCAAGGTATAGATTTGCGTTGTAAAGTAAGAATTTTACATTCTCTGAGGGGATTCCGCCGTGTTTGGGGAAGAGCTATATAACTCTTTCTCGGATTCGGGAGGACATTTTCAACAAACATTAACCTCCCGAATATATATTACGTAATATCTCATAATTATTACGTGATTATGTTCATGTGAGGAGGCATATTTCCATCAAAATCATTTTTTCAGTTTCTGAGTATTGCCAAAAGGTAAAATTTTCATGCCAAAAACATAAACCACTCCTAGTCTGATCAAAACAAAACTTGAAATTTTTTCTACCGGTGACACCGTGCGGTATTAACAATGGCACCGCGCGGTGTAATTTGCCATGCCGTACGGTATAGAAAGTGGAATCTTTTTCACACTCTGTTTTCGTAAATTGAGACTCTGTTTTTCAAAAAACCAGTAAGGTTTTATTACAGTCCATCCCCTTTAGTTTCTGCTTTTACATTTATACTCCATTTTGGTTAATTCTCTCTCATTTATGTACTTGATTGCACATTATGTGATTTGTTATTGTTATTTACTTCTTTCAAATATGTTATCTCTTTATATTGTTTACATAAAATAGAGTTTTCAGTAAAATCTTTTCAAAAAAATCCCACAAATATTCAGTAGAGACCGGAAAATTCCGGGCACGCGGGGTGCATTTTTTAAACAAAACCTTCCCCGCGGGTAATGTGGCTCCCGAACCCAAATCTCTATTTTTCGCAGATCAAACCTTTTTTTTAGCGGCACAAGAGTCATAATATTTTTCTAAACGGTTCCTCGGGTACCTAACATTTTCCAAAAATTAAACCCCGGGTGGCGACTCTAAATTTTTTCCTTTTTCCCTAAGTTCGCCTCTCTTCTTCAAAGCAATCAAAAAGCGCGTGGGCCCCGACCGTCCACAAAATGGCGACTCCGCTGGGGATCGATATTTTTTAAATTAATCTTTAAGTTTAACATTTTACACTTGTAAAACGACCCTTGAAAACTTGACACGACGTACATGCTTCGCGCTGTCAAAGAAAGTAATGATGTCAGGGTGAGAGCCCGATCAATCCGGACTGGAGCTTTCCCGGTTGTTTGCCTGTGTAGGATTTCAAAGTTTTGATTAATTTAAAAAGCGAGCCAAGCTTGAAAAATATTTGTGGAATTTTCGAAACGATTTTATTGTTAAACTTTTGCATTACACGTGCAGGGTTACTAGCCCCGCCGCTGCGTCCTGGTTACCCTACCCATCTTGCTGGTGTTAGGACATCCCAGGATTCTCGGCAACCCTGGACGGTGATGAGTCAGCCTGCCGTTATTACCCTTGCCACGTCAGTATTTTGCGCAAAGGGGAGGCAAATATTGACTCTAGTCTGGGGAACCCCCTATAACCAAAACCGGCCTCTGCACATAGATAGCCATAGAACCTTCCAACCTACGACAGGACTCACAGGGTAGGATTATGTGATATAACCTGCTACGCGTTTACTGTTTTCCCACATCCTGTCAGCATGCTGCCTGTTTACTGCTTTTTGCACATACCATACTACCCGCTTACCGCTTTTTGTATATACTGCTCTCATTTTGCATGCGTATACAAATTAGATTGACCCTATGCTGTCACTTCACTCATCTGGAGATTACCCCAACAATCTCTTGTTATGCTAGATATTTCAAAATCCTTTTTTTTTTAAAAACCACTGCAATTAGGCCCTGCATTTTTCCAAAAGTGAAATTAGCACTTTGTTGTCAGAACAATGGCTGAGCAATCAAGCAACAAGAGACTCAAGTCTACCTTCACCACTCACCACAATGCTCCTACCTAGATTGTTGAGAAGTGCAAGCCATAGCAGAAAACCCTCGAAGGTGAGAAGCTCTACAAGTGGGTCGATCCGATCTCTAAACTCAAGCCGTCAGATGTACCAAATCAGTGGGATAGCACTGAAAGCCACTCAGGCTGGAAATTTTACATCACACCAGATAGCAGCCCAAGGATGCTCCCAGACAAAATCATTGTCATGTACGAGGAGGATGACGACTTCTGTGTCATGCTTCCAGTCAAATACCATGACGAGGAGGGCAAACCTGTGTACTACTTTGCTGACCCAGTCACTGGCCATAAGTACTGGGATGAATGTGACTGCGATGAATGCTATGAAGAATGCCTCCGCAACAACGATGGCATGTCACCAAATCAGTTCAAAGAACAGTATGCTTGGGAGAAGCAGCAGGAAGAAGAGGCTAAGGCCTGCAAAGGAAAGCAGAAAGTTGGTGAAGCAAGTTCACCGTCCAGCCCAGTTACTCCAACTCATCCTATCCCATGAAGTTGCAATCTAAACAAGTGAAAGTGTGCCAACAAACAGATCTTATCAAGCCGTCAAAGGCCTTTTGGAATAAAGCCAGCATCAGTTGCCTAGTCTGAGTACTGTTTGCTCATCAAGTCTGTAGTCTTTGTCACAGTTGATAGGCACCTAACATTGTATACGTGGGTGCCTATATCTCTCATTTTGTCACTTTTGCATGCATATAATCCTTGTTTTTAGTTAATATTGCGTGCAAGGGTGTTTTTGGGTGAAATTAGGTAAAAGAAGCAAACAACATATCCGGGAGCTCCCAAGAATCCTCGGAAGTACCCGGAGGCACCCAAATACATTCAAGGCCAAGATGAATCCTTCCCAAGTCCAAATTGAGCTTTTCAAGTCATTGGAGGAAGGCTCGAAGCAACCAACGTTCAAGAGAAGGCCGGAAAAGACAACCAAGAGTTAGGCCTTCTGGGTATCAATACCCCGGAACAGGGTATCAATACCCAGTCTTCTCAGCAAACCAAGGAAAGGACAGACCCTCTGGGTATCAATACCCAGAATCTGGGGTATCAATACCCAGCCTCTTTAGCAAACTCAGGATGGTATAAATACCCACAAACTGGGGTATCAATACCCAGCCTTCTCAGCTAACAAAGGAAAATTCAGACCATTTGGGTATCAATACCCAGAATCTGGGGTATCAATACCCAGCTTCTCCAAGCAGATTTAAGACAGATTTTCTGTACTTTCTTGGGGCCCTATAAATAGTACTTTAAGTCAGATTTTAGGTCATTCTGACTTGTACTTTCTCTCTCTACCTCCATTTTAGTCTTTTTGCACTTTTGCTCTCACTTCTCTCTAGATTGGAGGCTTTTCTACTTAGTTTCAAGGTAATTGCTCTTCATTAAAGTTGTAGTACTCTCTTCAATCTATATAATTCTCAAGTTTATTTCCATTTTCGTCATGAATTTCATTTCTCCACGTTTTTCCTTATTGCTTTCCTTCACCATGTGTGAGTAGTTTAATTGGTTTGGCATGGGGTGATTTCTACCCCATGGCTTAAAGTATTTCATGATTTCTCAATATTTTGTGCTAAATATGAGTTTGTGAATGAATAACTTTCACACTTGCAAACATACGTGGGTACCTTATCCATGTATGATGTGGAGAAGAATGCCATGGCTCAGATGTTCCAGCAAACCCTGACAGGGCCCGCACTCTGTTGGTTTCTGAACCTAGACAATTCAAAGAAAAAGACTTGGGAAGATATTGGGGCAGCCTTTGTGGCTCAGTACAACTACAACATCCAGCTGGAGATGACCATTCGGAAATTAGAATCTACAAAGATGGGAAAGAACGAATCTTTCACCGACTTTGTCAAGCGCTGGAGAGGGAAAGCTTCACAGATGATAGATAGGCCCTTAGAGAAAGAGCAGATGAGAATTATTACCCGGAACTTGGAACCGACTTTGCTAAACACTTGGTAGTCTTTCAAACCTCCGCCGATTTCAAAACCTTTTATTCTGCCGGCCTTGCTGTTGAAGACGCAATCCGCACTGGCATATTTGACAAAGGTGAGTCAGCTTCTTGGCCCAAACGAGTCTACTCCGGTAAGAGCAATACCCTTTTTGGACCCAATACCTACCACCAAACTCAAGCCAGTTCCTCCAATCCCAGACCAGTCAAAACCGAGCCAGTTAACCAAATAGCCACCCAGTCACAACCTCTCCAAAATACATCCCGACCAAAAAGAGAATTCTACCAATTCCCTTTCCCTCTTACCACTGTCTACAAAAAAACTCCTTGAGAAAAACGCTATCAAGCCTCTTGATCCACCCAAGGAAATTACCTCAAACCTCAATCCCAATGTCTACGGTGCCTATCACCAAATGCCTAGCCATCATACCAACAATTTTATCCGCCTTAAACACATAGTCCGAGACTTTGTTGATGACGGAACTATTCCAATTCCCAAGCAAAAGCCCAATACTATTTCCAATCCCTTGCCTGACCACAAACAGAATATCCAAATCAACCAGATATCCTATAGCTCCACTCTAAAAGGCCAAAACCTTCACCAGTTCAATCCAAGTCTATACGTCATGCCAGTCACTGAACCAAAACCCTTTGTCTCAATACCGGAGAATCTGAAAGTCCATGCCATTGGAAATTTTGAACAGGAACCCAAACTCAAATGGGGTGATCTCGCAGAACAAGAAGAATGGGCCATGAGCGATCAGGAATGGGAAGATTCCCGGCAAGCATTGTTTGGTTCTTTGCTAATCTCTTGGGACCCAAGCCCGTACATTGTCCCAGGATTTCATGACAAGCCATCTGTTTGCATACCGAAAAGCCTCGGTATCAGTCAAGTCGAAGAGGTAGCAACCTGTGCTGACCCTCTGGATACGGTTTCACTCCCAACCTTGTTTGGGGAACCTAAAAGTCATCTCAGCCATAGAAGTGGAGAAATTTAGCACAACCTATCGAACAGCTCTCCGCTGTCTCAGCTTCTTGAAGAAGAAAACCGCCAAGCCATCGAGACTGTCTTCAGTATTCAGGATTGGCTTCCTCAAGCATACATTATCGGAGAGTCTCTACCGCGGCCATCCGCACCATTTCCACATGATCCTGTTGAACCCGAAGTCACTTCTCAGCCACCTCAAAGGAACCGAGCGACTGCGGAAGAATTGGTCCAACGACAGCTTGAAAGAACTCCAGCATCAGTCTCAATCTAGGGTCTGCTCTCCTCCTCCAGAGAACATCGTCAGAAACTGATCAAAACTCTGTCCAACATGGAGGTACCATCTGATACCCCTCTAGAAACTATGGTAGCTCTGCTTACCCCTGCTCGTGCCAAGCACGTCGTCACCTTCACTGAAAAGGATTTACCCCCAGAGGGAGCCGGTCACAATAAACCTTTGCACATCACTCTAAAGTGCATGGGAAAATGGGTTCCAGTCGTCCTACTTGACGACGGATCTGCACTGAATGTGTGTCCCCTGCGGACAGCCTATTGTCTCGGTTTCATGAACAAAGACTTTCAGCCATCCAACCTCGGAGTACGCGCATATGACAACACGCGCAGGGATGTAGCTGGAATCATCCAGATAGAAGTAATCATTGAAAGCTTCAAAACAGACATCAAGTTCCATGTGCTCGACATCCCGTCATCTTTTAACCTGCTGCTGGGCAGGCCCTGGCTTCATCGGTCAGACATTATGGCAGTACCTTCTTCCTTACACCAGAAAGTCTAACTTGGTCTAGCCACGGCAACCTTAACTATCCACAGAGATTCAGGGATCCGTCCCCATATCCTCGATAACGCACCATTGCTCGAAATTGTTCACGGAGAAGAGGACGTCACCCTCGATGGTTTCTCTTTTGACACCTCTGGATCAGTTCTTACCGTCAAAATGGACAAAGACTTCTCAATGAGCTCAACTGCTTTAGAGATGATGAGAAAGATGGAATACTTGCCCGGCCTGGGGTTAGGTTTGAACAACCAAGGGATGGCTAAATTCCCCATATTTTCGATGAATAACCACCGCTTCGATCTCGGTTATAAATCAGCTGACAGTGAACCAATAAATGGAAAGAAGATGCAGGCAGGTGTCAAGAAAAAACCTATTCAGTTTGTGAAAGCTCCGGAAGCTATCTACCAGGGAGAACCAGAGCCATTCTGGGACATGGAGACAAAGACCAAGTTGCCAGGTTTCGAAATCTTTACAAACGACACTTGGAACAGTGACGATGAAGCCGAGAAGAGGGAAGTACTGGTTAAGGCACTCTAAGTTGACTGGATCGAAACTCTTGACTCAGGGAATCTCCAATCGCTATTCGGAGAAGAGAGCCTGATAGGTGTAGGAGAAGGCGGGCCTGCTGCGATGCTGTTTGATTTAAAGCCTTATTTGGAGCTTGTCGAGGAGGTAGAGCTGATGATGCAGAGCTAGAATGCCCTTGGAGATGTCACTACACTCATTGTGAATGCCAATGGTGTTTATAAAAATTGCACTTTTGTACCTAGAATCACTTACATTAGCACTGAATTTGAGTCTAGAACTGAGTCTAGCACTGACTCCGAGACTGAGTCTGAATTCGAGCATGCATCTGTCATTCCCCCGCATCATCATTCCAATTTGAGTCCACTCTCATGTATCACGCCCCTGGGGCCCTTACATTTGCTATCAATGAAATAGACTTTGCTTATCTTGCTGTATCCGAAATAAATTGTGTTGACCCCGGCGATGAGGGGATCGAATTCGAGGAAGAAATTCCAGAGGAACTTCGATCTCTAATCAGAAGGGAAGACGAAAGGCATACTCAGCCTCTAAGAGAAGAAATTGTTTCCATAAACTTGAAAAACGAAAATGATCTGCGAATGGTTCAAATTGGCTCCGGACTATCTCCCGAAGAGTTCAAAGCCCACTCGGATCTCCTGAAACAATTCGAGGACGTTTTTGCATGGTCACACGCAGATATGCCTGGTATCGACTGCGAGATTATGGAGCATCGAATCCCGCTTTACCCGGATGCAAAGCCTGTCAAGCAGAAGCTGAGTAAAATGAAGCCAGATTGGGTGCTGGAAATCAAGAAGAAAATTCAGTGGCAGATAGACGCCGGGTTCCTAATGGTAACAGAATACCGTCGGTGGGTTGCAAACATTGTTCCTGTTCCCAAAAAGAAAGGAAAATTTTGGGTCTGTGTAGACTTCAGGGATCTAAACAAGGTCAGTCCTAAAGATGATTTCCCGTTGCCACACATAGATGTACTTGTAGACAATACTGCTAGACATGCACTCCTTTCCTTTATGGTTGGTTTCTCCGGATACAACCAGATTCTCATGGCTCCCGAAGAGCGCGAGAAGACTACTTTCACCACAGAGTGGGGCACTTACTGTTACAGGGTCATGCCCTTCGGATTAAATGAACGTCGGGTTAACCTATCAGAGGGCAGCCATGACGTTATTGCATGACATGATTCATAAGGAAGTTGAGGTTTATGTCGATGACATGATCGTCAAGGCCAAGGAAAGAAAAGGGCACTTATCCGCACTCAGAAAGTTCTTTGAAAGGATTCGCAAGTACCGGTTGCGTCTCAATCCTGACAAATGTACATTCGGAGTTACGACAAGAAAAATGTTGGGATTCATGATCACCACACGAGGCATTGAGATTGACCCTTCCAAAATTCAGGCTATTCTTGAAATGGAGCCACCCCGGACAAAGAAGGAAGTGCGAAGCTTCCTCGGAAAATTCAGTTCATCAGCAGATTCATCGCCAAGTTGACCTCAACTTGCGAGCCGATGTTTCAACTACTCAAGAAAGGTATGCCATTCAAATGGGACGACAAATGCCACAAAGCTTTTGAAGCCATCAAAAGTTATCTTCAAAATCCTCCGGTGCTGATGCCACCAATACCGGGGCAACCTCTCATCATGTACTTATCGGTTACCCCATCAGCTATGGGATGCATGCTCGCACAAGAAGGCAAAGGCGGAAGCGAGAAAGCAGTCTACTACATCAGCAAGAAAATGGTAGGGTGCGAAGAACGGTACACTTCCCTGGAGAAGGTTTGATGGGATTTAATTTGGGCTTCCAAGAAGCTAAGGCACTACATGTTAGCCTACTCAGTGAGGCTAATTTCTCGAATGGATCCTCTCAAATACCTGTTTGAGAAGCCGGCTCTCTCTGGTAAGCTGGCACGCTGGTTGCTTTTACTAGCTGAATTTGACATCAAGTACGTGACTTGGAAGTCTGTGAAAGGAAGGGTTGTCGCTGAATTTCTGGCCGATCATCCGGTAAAAGGTCCTAAAGATGTGGAGTTCAAATTCCTCGATGAAAATGTCATGACAACGACCAATGATGTATGGTTGTTATATTTCGACGGAGCTGCCAACCAAAAAGGATTCGGGATCGGAGTTCTGCTTATCTCACTAGAAGGATCACACATTCCTCTTGCATTCAAGCTAAACTTCGAGGTCACTAACAATCAGTCAGAATATGAAGCTTGCATCGTAGGGATGGAAGCTGCCCTTGAAATTGGTATCAAAAGGTTGGAAGTGATCGGGGATTCTAACCTGGTAGTCTCACATGCAAACGGTGACTGGAAGGTCAAGGAAGACAAGTTGAAGCCTTACCATAAGGACCTTGATGATCTGATTCCACGATTCCAGGTAGTCACTTTCACGCATGTGCCTCGATTAAACAACCGATTCGCCGATGCCTTGGCAACACTAGCCTCCATGGTGGAGATACCCAACGGAGTCAGACTCCAACCAATCATGATTGAACAAAGGGACAAGCCCGTCTATGAATACGTCATGGCTATTGATGAGCCTGACGATGGTATCCCCTGGTACCACGACATCTGGAACTTCATTGAAAAGGGCGAATACCCAGCTGGGGCTGACAGAAAGGACCAGATAGCTCTCCGAAAGCTAGCGTCTCACTACATTATCTGCGGGGGCAAGCTGTACCGAAGATCCCACTGCGGGATGCATAAACTCTGTGTAAACAACGAAGAAGCAACCAGAATCATGGAAGAAGTCCATAACGGAGTCTGTGGCCCTCACA
Organism: Gaultheria prostrata; assembly: GCA_036023075.1. Lineage (NCBI taxonomy): Eukaryota > Viridiplantae > Streptophyta > Magnoliopsida > Ericales > Ericaceae > Gaultheria > Gaultheria prostrata. The sequence continues at coordinate 4,615 of JAXBDA010004535.1, read as the reverse complement.
TGAACGGGGCAATGCTCACCAAGAAGGTCTTGCGACAATGATACTACTGGTCTACTATGGAAACCGAGTGCATCGAATATGTGTGAAGATGTCACAAATGTCAGATTCATGTCAATCTCATGCACATACACCGCCATCAGAACTACACTCCATGACTTCACCCTGGCCTTTCTCAACCTGGGGCATCGACGTCATCGGCAAAATCACCCCGATTGCTTCAAACGAGAACAAGTTCTTTTTGGTCGCCATCGACTATTTCACCAAGGCTGCCTCATACACAACTCTTACAACGGTTCAGGTCGCTCATTTCATCAAGCAAAACATCATCTACCGATATGGCGTGCCTCATGCATTCGTGTCTGACAATGGTGTTCACTTCAAGGGTAGAGCTGCAGAAGTTCTCGAAGATTTTGGGATTCAGGTCCACAAGTCAACCGTCTACCGGCCGCAAACTAACGGAGCTGTAGAAGCTGCCAACAAAATCATCAAGTCAATACTGGAAAGAACAATTTCAGTCTGCAAAGAATTAGCACGAGCAGCTGCCGTTAGCACTTTGGGGATACCGGACATCCATCCGTACTCCGACAAGGGCAACACCCTACTCTTTGGTTTACGGTATGGAAGCCGTTCTCCCTATTGAGTTTGAAGTACCATCTCTACAGGTCTTAATAGAATCAGACATCGAAGAAGCTGATTGGCAAAGCACAAGGTTCAAAGAACTCATGTTGTTCGACGAAAGGAGGCTCAAAGCTTTATATCACATTCAAGGGTATCAGCGCCGGATCGCACGCGCCTTCAACAAGAAAGTCAAGTCCAGGAATCTGCAAGAAGGAGACATTGTTCTGAAGGAGATCCGGGCACAAGTTTTCGATCCACGTGGGAAATTTCGGCCAAAATGGGCAGGGCCATACATCATCAAGAAAATTCTGTCTGGAATCACAACTCAGCTCATCGATCTTGACGGTAACGAATTCTCTACATTGGTCAATATGGATTACCTCAAGAGATACTACCCCTGAGAGAAGCTCGCTGGACTGAAAACCGCAAGGGCGGGCAGTGCTAGGCAAAAATTAGAGCAACTCTGCTAAGTCAAAAACTCACATAGGGCGGCTTAGGCAAAATTCAAGACAAAATCAATTGAAAGCTCGGTAGGCTGAAAACCCGAAAGGGCGGTGCTAGGCAAAAATTAGAGCACAAAAGGAGAGTGAAAATACTCAAGCGAACCCTAGCCAACATTTTAGGCATGAACTACGTCATGACTTGATTCCTTTTTAAAGGATACGTAGGCATCCTCACATTGAGGATTGGTCGCAATCTTTTGAAACATCTCTTGAGTCGATCCACAGCCGTCATTCGCACTTACAATCACAATCAATGAGTATCAAAGTAGAAAATTTTCATAATTCACCTTTATTCAAACTAATTTCTTCGATTACATGGCTGAGCATGAATCTTTCACACAACAAAAACAACGCAACAAAAAGCAAAGCTTCGACCCACATGAAACACGTCATGGGTCAGCAATTTATTTCGGGTACATTAAGACTAAAGCAAAAGTCAAACTTGATCTCCATTTTCTCTTCTTGCAATCTCTTGTGTCAACCATCTTTTATAACACCCCGGAAGCACAATGCTGGGATACTGATCTTTGGGAACAGTAGCGCGCTCTCCCCAAGTACGCTGATAAGCCTGGATTGTTGCATGATTGAAGTAGGGCACGACAAAGTCTTCAGGGTATACAGGTGGTAGTACTTGACTAATACCAAGCTGTCGGAGAATGCGATAAGGGATGTAAAAGGTCCAACAGGTCAAACCTGCCAGCATTACTCGATGATGCCCCATGTTGCTCATTGTCATAGTGGGACGAGTCAGCCAGTTCAAGCGCCATGAAATTGTGTCCTCTTTCAGCTGAGAAAGCACCTGAACCCAACCAGGAACGCTCCCGCGAGACTTTGCCGCACTTTTGCTCAAACCCAGTTTTGAAGACAGTCATCAGCATAACTTACTCCCTGAAGAGGAATGGCAGGCGTCTCCAAGTCAAAACCTCCAAGGTACGCGTGGAATTCTTCCACCGTGGGGCATAACTCTTGAAGACCGAAGCGAAACACATGTACTTCCGGATCCCAGAAACAGACACCGGCATGGAGCAATTCAGGATGTATAGTTACATCCCGAATGTAACGCATTGATGCCAACCTATGGTCACGAAAGTTAAGCCAGCCCAGGCCATCAAGTTCGTCAAGCCAGGGGCGGACCAAAGCTGAGATACTAACGGCCATTGAGAGAATGTGGGAGAAGGTATGGAAGATAATTTTGGGATGAATATGCCATGGAAACAAGGCTACTTATAGCCATTCTAGCAAGAAAAGTTCAAAAAACTCAAAAAATGCGCGCCTCGGGAAGCGTGCCGCATCGGGAAATGCAAAGGTCAAGCAAGATTTGTGAACTTCCTCAAAATAGGTTGGGTTTAGCCTTTCAAGGCTCTTGGACGTACAAATATACCTTGGGAAATCAAAACGTAGCTCAGACTGCAAGAAAACAGTGTTAGAAGTGGGGCTACCAAACAGCAGCACCGCACGGCATCAATTCTTGCACCGTGCGGCGTCTGTTTCAACACCGCACAGTGTCAGTGGCTATTTCTTGGCCAAAATTCCAATTTTGGCCCTCCAGGACCCATTCCGTGCTACTTTTGGCCACTTTTCTTGCATATACAGCTCCAAATAAGTGTCCGAAGCTTAATGGAAGGATTGTTTGGCATTTTCAAGAACGTCTCGATAGACGGACACGCCAAAAACCCCGCATACGGAGATTTGGGCAAAATTTTGCAACTTTTCTACAACTTTTTGGGATATTCACTTCAAGCAAGGACGTGTCATACGTTTTCAAGCTCAGGAAAGATATGTCAAATATGCTCCACAAGCTGGTCAAGTTTCTGTTCATTTAGGCCACCGAAAACCGAGTTCCGGCATACTGGATCGCAACTTTTCAAGATTTGCTCAAATTCATGGGCTTGCAAGCATTGCGGCATACTTTTGGGGTTTGTGTGATTAATCAAGCCAAGTTATCAAGCTTCGGGACGTTTTTACACTCTAAATTTCTCTCATTTCATTCTCTTTCCAGTTTCCTATAAAAAGCCAAAAGTATCCAATTCTATCGAGTCAAGTCACGCATCTCTCATTCTTATGCATGCATTTCCCCACAGTGTCTCACACATTTTTCAGTGCTAGATTTGGTTTTTTAGATTCAAGTCTTTGTTAATGTAAGTCATTTTACATGATGAAAATGCGAATTTCTATAAAACCATGTGCAAACATCCATACCATAAGTAATAAAAATGTGCATCTATCCAGGGGCAAAACTGGCCCAACATCATCATCAAATCTACCACAGCATGCAGGCCACCTCCATGAAAATAAAATGAAAACGGGCAAACAGGCGCTCAAATCAAAAGCATTACGTAGGCTTGACCTACCTACTCAAGAAAGGGCCTTCTTCTGCACCCATGGCCTGAACTCTTCAGACTCAGCAGGACCTGTGTCCTCCTCCTCACTGCTATCTGTCTCTCCATGCCTGAAATTCCACTGTGACGGTGGAGCTGGACCTCCTGGTGCACTCCCTCCCGGCCTCTCAGCTGAAGACTGACGGTCTCGAAGCTCTCTGACAGCTGGAGGAGCTACAGGGCCACCTCCAGCACGCCTCACCCTCTTGTGCTCTGTCCACGGAGGTGGAGAAGTACTCTGCACAAACAAAGCAAATTTCGTCAGTATACAAGGCTGATATACAAGTCTGCAAACACAAAAAGCACAAGTAACAAGGCAAAAGGATTACCTGAGAAGTCCCTTTGCTAGGAGAAGGGCTACGACCAGCTCTACGCCCAACTCCCCTGCTGGCTCCTCCAACTCCTCTCGCAGCCCTACCTGCGCCACCAGCTCCAGCTCCACCACCTCTGTCAGCCCCCCGGGCACCTCGGCCTCTATCGCCACCTCTAACTTTGGCTCCACCGCCTCTCTCAGCACCGCCACCACCGCGGACTCCACCTCTGGCTCCTCGAGCTCCTCCACCGCCTCTAGCACCTCTACTCCTGCCAGGTCCGCCCTCTCTGATCACTACTCCCGGCTCAGCTCGGGGACGCACTGGCTGAACATCGCCTATCATCAGCCGGCGCACTAAAGCCTCGAGATCCAGGATCAGCTGATAGGACTCAGATGCCCAACTGGCAGGAATCTACAAAACAATTGTGGACGGCCACTTCCGGCGGTTCCCGGAAAAATGTTTTTGGATTTAAAGTATGAGTCGCCTCCCGGGATTTAATTTAGAAAATCTTTTTGGTACCCGAGAAACCATTTGAAAATAATTGATGACTCTTGTGCCGTTCGAAAAAGATTTGATCTGCGAAAAAGATTCTTTTTGGGTCCGGAAGCCAAGTTACGGGCGGGAAAGGTTTTTTGGAAAAGCACCCCGCTCGCCCGGGATATTCCCGGTCTCTACTAAATATTTGTGGGATAAAGAAAATGTTTTATTGAAATTTTTTGGCAATTAAACAATTAAATAACAGGAAATAATAAATAAATGAAGTTAACAGGACTTATCAGGAAATAAAATAAATTGGAGGAAC
>JAXBDA010004534.1:0-28510 GCA_036023075.1 Gaultheria prostrata | reverse complement strand
GGATATCAAATACAAAAAGTTTCTTGACGAATGGGAAGTGGATCCCAAGGTAAAATGTGTACTAGTTGAAAGCAGCTCACCACGTGCGTTTTCAGCAGGTGACAGTATGAATAGATGGAATATTCTCTTTGTTAAATTTTGGGGTTTATTTTAGAGTGTTATGTGTGGTTTTGAGGATAACCACTCATGGGCAATGCAGGAATGGACATTAAGGGAATTGTTGCTGAAATTCAGAAGGACAAAACTACACCTCTTGTCCACAAGGTTTTTTTTAAATAATTCAATTGTTTTTGTGCGACAAGTGTCTGTCTTGTACGGTGAAAATGACGTGTTTGATTGTACCATGATATCTGAGCAAGGCCATTGTGCAGGACATTTGAAATCAAATCCGTCCTCATTTTTGGAGTGCATCATGTGATGAGGCTTTTTTCCTTCCATTGCTTGGATAAGTGCTACTTAGATTGTTATGTTGTGGGGACTGGGAGGTGTCACGACATAAGTTGAATGTTAACTGATTTAGCATCATTTGGAGATTCTGTCTGTACCGTTTGTAACTTGATTTTTACCAGTGGCGATTCCTGTTGTGTTGTCTTTATATATAGGTCCCGTTGCCTATTCAATAGAGAGGCTCATAACTAGATCTTCCTCTATCTTTTGGTGTGATTGATCTGCTACATTTCAAGACTTTGGTATAGTCATTTGCGGCCCTTAAATGAGTCAACTCTGACTAGATTAGCAAAGAAACAAGTCTTTTGGTACCTCTGATTGCTTCTTTGCAAATCATTTTGAGCACTAAACTAGAGTTTGTAATACAATATCATTATGTTAGTAACTTGAGAAGGCTTTGGTTCATTACTTTATTCAGTTGTAATGCTGTGGATAGTCTTGATTTATTTTATACTTACAGGGCAAAGACAGGACTCAATTCAACTATGGAATGGTGCCTTATTTGGAGCCAGTTACATAGAGGTAAACTTTACGCCCCCAGGCATGTAGTATTACTTAACCTGTGTTCATGGCTTCACGCATATATAAAGAAACACAACCTCTGAACTGTGCGATGTATAATGATTCAGACTATGCAGGCCTTCACTTATAGGCATTATGACCAAGAGTTGTCTATTTTTTCTTTTGCTTAGAAATCTGAGTTGGATATGTGGCTGATGTAGGCATAATATCTACTTCATGATTTTGGTGTAAAGCCTTTTCCCTGCTCTACAAAGCCTTCTCATGTCCATGCACACTCTGGAATGAAGATAGTTGAGAAAGGGAAATACATTCCCAAATTCTTATTGAATTTGATGATAATGGAAATCTGCTATCCATGTGAAGTAGAGTGATGTAATGGTCCAAAAAGAGGAATAGCGGCCTTGTAACTGTTCTTCTCTTTCTTTCTAAAGGGTGATAGATAGAAGGACTACGAGTACTTTACTAAGAAAGCTATCCGTAGATCCCTTATTCAGTCTTAGAGCAAGCTTGAATTTCAAACTCGATGAATAGGGAAATACAAAACGTCGAACAGATAGAGGAGGATGTCCTAATCGAAAGTGCTAGAGAGATTTCCTCTTATGTGAGAGAGGACTGGTACGCCTGATTCTGATCTCCACTTGTGGTCAGAAGATACAGTCCATGAGCTTCATGAACCCCACCAATCGTCCGATGTGCCAACCAATCTGGACAATTTGAGGCCCGGCTATTGGCTATTTAGCTGGTGTTTCGACGTGTTCATAATCGTTCGACGACTGCAGGTCCATTGGGGCGTCCAGGCTTGATGAAGAAAACTGCGTTGAGTAGATCCCAGGTGGCATTCTTGCACAAAGGCTGTCATCTCCTCCACTTTCTAAGGACAGGAATGTAACTGAGTTCCGCTTTGAATCAAGTCCGGAATAGTAAGAGGATTGATATTATAAATGCCTTTCCGTGAAACATTCTTTGGACCAGATTTATTGATCCTTTTTCCTTTGTTCTTTCTTAATTTTTGATCATCTTTTTATACCCTTTTTTTGTTCTTCTATTTTGATGGTAGGGATTCCGTACTATCAGATGGATAGTCTACTGAAAATTGCAGCCCTCACTCGTGATCTCCGAGGGAAATCAATCTCAGTTTCTGTATGGTTTTAGTCCCATCTCTTATTATTAAGAGTTTTTTTTTTTTTGTGCAGAGTATGCCCCCCCCCCCCATTATCTTTGGGTGGTGAAGTATTTTGGACTGGTCAGCACAGGGAGTCGGGTATTGGCTATGCTGCTCGATACAACACAGATAAGATGATGGTACTAAATGCCTGATTGTCATGCTATGTTTACTTCATGTGTTTTCTCATCTCAATTTGTGTTGTCGTGTAATGGCAAATAATACTGATCAGTAAGATCACTTTTCTCCTTGGGTCCTGTTAATCGTGGTACTCTGCAATTTATGGCTTGACACCTTTGTTTGAACTGATCTTTTCCTGTTTTGTTAGTTGGTATCTTACCAACTATTTTTGGGCATTTCCCTTTAGGTCCTTGGTGGCATATGATTGTCGCTTTTCGGGGGTGCCAACATAGTTGGATGTCTGTTTTGCATTGTGACGCCTCTTTGCCTTGGGTCCTGTTAATCGTTGTAATCTGTTTCAATGATTAGTAAAATTTCTTTGCTGAGCAAAAAAAAAAAAAAATTCACTTTTCTCCTGTGTCCCATGGTACTGCATGAGGATGCAAGGTTTCTGCGTCTCAAAATGCTCAAGAGAGGCCGAGAAAAAAAAAAATGCTCAAGAGAGAGTTCGAGTTTGACTGATTGTTCTACCCATGCATGCATGTTTAGTGTTGTGATTCGTAGTTTCCTACCCAATGGTTGAGTTATCCTAATTATCTCATTAGACCTGAAAGATGAATATTTAATCAGCACTGGAATTATATTAAATGAAAATTACCAGTTGTTTTGTATTTTTCATTTTCGGTGAACTTATTTTTATTTCCGGTAATAATTTTTTACTTCTTAGACTCTTCTTGTTGAGACGGATAATTAATTAAAAAATAATATGAATCTAAAATAAATTCAAAAAAGATGAACAAAAATATATGGAAACTCACCCACACCTCCAAGTCTGCGAGGAAGAGAATAACTGAATTACCAGATCATATGGATTTTTTTTTTTTTCCCAGAAATCCAAAATTTAGAATCAGACCAAAACAGTTTCAAAATTGTTGAAACCCGTAAGACAAATTCTACTTCAGAAAGCCAATTCATAGATGCAGAAAAAAAATGAACTTTCTGCAAAACCCTATAAATAAAGAAGGCAAAGAATTAAAGAAAAAAAGCTGGTGTGCGAAAAAAGAAGTCAACACCTCAATCGCCACCGATGTTCAGTTCTGGAAAGACAGAATATCGGCCAAGAAACTTTTGGAAGAAGATTGGCGGTTGATTATGAGAGAGAATGGTAGACAGAGTCAGCTAAAACAAGACGAAGATTTAAGAATACCACATGAAATTATGTCAAAGGTTCCTAAAGTATTGGTCAAAACTTTTTATACAATCTTGGTTCATCTTTAACGAGGAATTTAAAAAAATACTACTACTATAAAAGTCAACTATGCGTGAGAAAGACAACAGAGGGCCGCAGTGCTCCAAATTCGGGTCTTGTTTCGGACTCGAAAACATAATCTAGACCGTTTAGAGTTAGAGGTAGACACGAGCAACAAACAATCTAACCATGTATTTTTAAAATTATGTTTTCTTTTAATAACTCAAGAAAATATTATTTGTTTGTTAATTAGATTGTCGATGTTCGATTTACCTAATTTTTTTACGAGGCAATAGTGCGCTTTAAGGTCTACAAAGTGAACGCCTTGGATTATATTTTAGAACTCAGGATAATGCCTGATTCAGGAGCACAACAACTTGTTGTTCCTCAAGGCAGAGCAGCCCTACACCATGTGAAAAGTACAAAAGAATTTCTTATAAATTATTATATACAATCCACTAATAATAATCTTAATCATTGGGAACAAGAAATCCAGAGGAAGAAGTAATAAAAAAAAATATTATGCAAATACAATTGGCCAGCGGTGAATTGACCATATTAATTGACTAGCTTCATGAGCAGTCTATATTTTTAATGTACTAATTGAAAGTTGATCAATGCATTTGAAAAAATCATAGCCACCTGTAGATGTGTCAATTGGGCCGGGCCGGGCCGGTATGGACCATTTAATTTCCTGTCAACTTTGCTTCGTGTCGTGCCGGCCCATTTACCTAATCGTGTCAGTGCTGTGTCGTGCCATACCATTTCTTAATCGTGTTGTGCCCGTGCCGGCACATCTCTGAGTTTCGTAAAAAAAATTTGTATAATCTAGCTGAGTTCCATTTAATCTAGCCAAGTTTCGTCGAATTTTTTTTTGTTTGTATAATTATAGCTATATTTTTTGAACAAACATCAAGAAGTATTTAACAAACATGAGTAGGCGTTAAATCAACGGCTCAATTGTTAAAATAGTTTTGGCGTATTGAGATTTGAAAAATATTTGTATTTTTTTTTTGGTATTGACTTATTAAAAAGTGCATAACACATAATTAGTAAGTCCATCATTAAAAATTAATTTTTTTGGTACATTAAAAATTAGTATTTGTTGTGTCATGCCGTGCCATGTCTAGCCCACTCCGTGCCGTGCCCTTGTCATGCCCGTCTAACCATGTGTCGTGCCCATCTAAAACCATGTTCGTGTCGTGCCCATCTAAAACCGTGCTCGTGACGTGTTGTACCATATTTAAACGTGTCGTGTCTTGCCCATGCCAGCACATATCTTGCATAATTGCACCACAAGTCCAAATATTTCACGTGTAAACCAAATCGACCCATACAACACATGTAACATCTAATCCTCTCACAATTAGTCATTTTCATCATTTTACACAATTCCTCACATTACCCCAATGTTATCTAGGAAAAATAAACTACTCCCTCTGTCTCTTTTTAAGTGATCCACTTGGGAAACGTGTATTTTTGTGGACGTTAAAAAAGGCATCTCCGTAGAACATTTTTTATTTATTTTTGCACCAAATTAAAGTACACAATGAGCACTTTAATTTGGTATTAAAAAAATTAAAAGATTTGATAGAGAAATATGTTTTTTAGGGGTTTGAAATTACACGTATTCCCATATGGATCATTTAAAAAGGGACGGAGGGAGTAGATTTTATGGGTCTTTACAGTTTTTCATAGGATTGAGATCGGTTAGGAGTTCAACTTCAGAAAGAGGGACTTATCAAAAAAAAAACTTTAGAGAGGGAAATTTTGAAGGATTGCCTCAAATTATTTGGTGTTCGAGGGATTTGTTGGAGCACTTATTCCATGCTTGATCATTCAAATTTTCTAAAATTTTGACATTTGAGAGATATGCTGGATGAGAATAACTTTTTCACAGGATGAGACGTAAAAATGAGTTTGGAACAAACAAATCCGGATTGTGGATTTCGAGATCTAACGGCTTGGATCAATGCACTCTCCCTCTCCTCATTAAAGCATGTCGGATTCAACCGCGCATTAATTCAAGCCGTTGGATCTCGGAATCCACGGCCCGGATTTGTTCTATGCAAACTACCTTTTCACGGCTTGTTCATGCTTTTATATAAAAGGAAAATTCTACAGTTAGTACTTTTTGACCGGTAAGAGTGCATTTTTAAAGGAAAAAGTGTTTGCATTCTTACCGGTCAAATAGTATTCTTACTGGTAAAAAAGTACTTGGTCAAAGAGCATTTTTACCGATAAAAAAATACTTTTATTGTGTGCTCATTGGGCTGACAATAAAAGGACTGTTATGTAGTAAATGTTTCACGCAAAACAACTGCAGTAGATTAAACACAGAGATAAGAGGAGAATTGAGAAGTACATGCATGAATCAAGTCAAGACATCATCTGGTAAAACTCATGAAAATCCAGCTCCCCATTCCCGTCAGCATCATACACCCGAATCATGGCTTCACACTCATCCTGCGATTTCACATCCCCCAACCGACTCAAAACCCTCTGCAAACTCTTCGGAGTTATCCGACCCGATCCCTTCCCGAATTCAAACATCTCAAACGCAGCCTTAATGTCCTCACCAGCACCTTCCTTGTTCATCAGCCTCAGAAAATCTGCGAAATCAATCAAGTTATCTCCGTCGGTATCGAGATCTTCTATAACTCCCTGTGCCTCCTCGTGTGACATGTACTCCCCTATCGACGCGAAGTAAGCCCTCAATTCAACAGCCGAGATTTTCCCATCGCTGTCTCTGTCGAAATGGCGAAAAACTTGTTTCAACTCCTCTTCTCTCGTGGAAGTTTTTTTTGTTGGCGTAACAACAACATCGTTTGTGGACGATCGAGGAGATTTCAATGACTTGCTACGGTGGAGGGTAATTCTGAGGCTCTTCCTGTGAGCGAAACAGCCGAAGGATTTGGGATCAACTCTTTCGGGTTCCATTGGAGACAGGATCGATCGATGTTCTGTTTTGTTTTGTTTTGCCTCGTGAATGGATCACATGTAATGGGATTTATATGATTATAGAAAGCAGATGTGATTAGGCAATTGTGAAGAAAACCTGTATCAGAAAATCCGTTGGGAAAATTATTTAAAATACTTAAAATGGTTGAAAGTAGGAAATAATTAATGCATTTAGCTTGTTGGGTAGAACGAGAGATGGATACTCCACTAATAAATAAAGTAAGTTTCTGGTAGCAGGGAAATTGCATGGCAGCTTCGTAGGGGTCCCCACGGGAATTTACTAATCACCTCATCGAGTGGCCCACAAATGCTAATTTTTTTAACTTTTTTTTTCATTCGATATACATTAGTGGAAGTTAGAGGAAAAGTTAGTGAATTATTCCAGAGGAGGTTTAGAAGCTATCCATAGCCCTAGACCTCAAAAGTCTCTGCCGAGGCTCGAATCCTAATCTCGTTTGAGGGAGAACTAGGGCTGCAAATGAGCCGAGCCGAGCCGAGCCGAGCCGAGCTAAGCTTTGTGGTGTTCGAGCTCGGCTCGTTTGCTTAACGAGCCCAAAACTCGAGCTCAAGCTCGGCTCGGTAGTGAACGAGCCGAGCCCTTATCGAGCCGAGCAAGACTAATTTATTTAACAAGCCTCTTTAAACGAGCGGAGCCAAGCCGAGCTGTCGCGAGCTGAGCTCGGCTCGTTTAGTAAACGAGTCCAAAACTCGAGCTCGGCTCGATTAGTAAACAAGCCAAGCCGAGTCGATCCTTAACGAGCCGAGCCGCGAGCTGCTTGCTAGCAGTTCGGCTCATTCGCAGCCATAGGGAGAACCATGAAATAACCGCTAGATTACAAACCCTTAGTTCCACAATTGCTAATTAAATACTACTAAATTAGTATTAGCGGACTAGCGTTCATGATTGGGCATATGGCTTACCAACCCTTATTATTAACCCAATTGGAGTACAAGAGTTGACTTGAGAAGGGATTACACATAATCATCCGAGATTCCTAGATTATTACCCAATTCGGTAGTTTCCTTTCAATGACCACGACTGTATCTCTTTCGGGCAGATTTTCTACCGATTCTTATAGCTTTGTAGTTGGCTTCGGTCATCTAGTTGCATGATGTCTACCCGTGCCATCAAGCATGCAGTTTCTTGACAATTGATAGCTGGATGTCTTCTTAACTTTCTTCGGTTGTTTATCTGTTTTAACTGTGTATTGGTAGAATTCTTATATGTGGAACTACCATGACACAGCAGCGAATCGATACCATACATTGATCACGGACATCGGGCATGCCGAAAAATCTCTTGCTGGATGTATCTTTCATTTGTTTTGGTTCTGTATTATGTTTTTTCTTCTGTTGTTATCGTTTATAATGCGATAAATTGTAATAGCCATGTTATGATATGAAATTCGCTCTCCTTCACCAAAAAAAAAAAAAAGAACTTATTAAACTTGTTACAGTACTATATGGTCAAATGAAACATCGTGCCGGGATTATAATAGGCACGTATATAGGCTTGAAGCCTGAAGGAATCTGACCAAAAATAAAATAAAATATGTTAGGTGCTGAAATCAGTTTAAGGAAAGAAAAAAAAAACCTACTGAAAGTCCTATTTTACTAGTAAGATGAATACTGTTCAGTAGGGTTGCTCACGGTTTGAATTGAATCGGATTCTTAGAAATTCGGGAAGCCAACCGCGTGCCACGATTTTTACGAAATGCAATTCGTACGTATCCGGACTAAAAATCGTACGGTTTGGTTTCAATCCAATTAGTGAGTCATAGATCAATTCCCATTTTATCCAAGTATTACACCCATAGTCCCCAAAGTATTTGCACGATGGAATAATCCCCAAAGTTTTTGGCTCCATAGTATTTGGTTCTGCATGTTCTTTTTATGTTGATTTTGTCCTTAGATTATGTAATTTGAATTAAAATTGATATGGTTTCTAACATTTTTTTAGTGTCTAACTCCTTAATGGGTTTAAAATAAAAAACTCCTTAATGGGTATAAAAAAAATACACTTGTGGTCCGTAAGGCATTCATATGTGCCAACTTGGCATTGTAAATGTCTAAAATGTGCCTCAGGAACCCCCGATGATGAAGCTATATACAAGGTTGCAAGGCAAGATTTTCGCAAAAACTGAGGATTGGAGCAGTGGATTTAGAGAGTGAAAATTTGTTCACCCTCACCAAAAGAGGGTGAACAAAACCCTCACCCTGATTGGTTGAAATGGTGTAGGGTCCACGGAATTAATACACTTTTTGATAAGCATGACATCACATTGTGGTGGGATCCACACTATTTTTGGTGGATCCCACACCATTTCAACCAATCAGGATGAGAGTTTTGTTCACCCTCTTTGGGTGAGGGTGAACAAATTTTTTTTCGGATTTAGAAGACCAAAGCACATAGAAAAGTACTTTTTAGAGGCATTGTTCACCTAGGGCCGGCCCCGATTTTTGGGTTGCCCAAGCCTAATCCCAAGTTTGATTGCCCACTAACTATTAAGTCCTAACAAAAATGATATACAAGCCTATCAAAATCAATGTTACATACGTAGTTCTTTTAGGTTCAATTATATCAAAATATAACGCCTATTATAGTACTTTATGATTAGGACAATCCGATTCAGGTGCATACCTACCTACCCAAATTTTTACCTCAATAAAAATTGAAGAACACTGAAAATACACAAAGAAAAACGCAAATTCATGAGGTTTTGTGAAAAGAATGCAGAAAAATAAGAATTAGTTTATTCTCTTTCTTCTATCCATTTTATTTCCCTAACTTCCAAAGATAGCCTAAATCGTCGTGGTGGTGGGCTTGGCCCTAGTTAAAGATCCAGTCAAAGACCCAACAAGTCCTTCATAATTTGGGCTCGTGAGTGAGTTGGGCTGGGCACAACCCGGCCTTTCCCGCCAATAAAACCGCAAAAATAAAAAAGGTCGTTGGATGTTGAATCTCAACGGAAAAACAACAGAGAAAAATTCGAAACCCTTATACCGGTCGCCTTCAAATCGCTCTATTATATTCGAATTCTCATCTGATTTGTACATTTATTTAATAATGTAACCAGTCCACGGTTCCGTTCTGTTTTCGCATTCAAATCGGTCTATATTTTTATCATTGTAGAGCAAAGGCCGGCAGCTTCTCTCTCTAGAATTTTCTGTCTTTGTAGAACTGGATAGCAAAGCTGCAAAAGTGATATCGACTGATAACGGAGAAGATAACCCTGGTTATGTGTCCGTTTTCTATTGATAGTGTTTGATTGCGAAGCATGATCGGTGATGCAAACAGCAAGGTACTAAATGTACTCTTTTTTTCGTCGAACACGTAGTGAAAACTATTGGAGAACCAGGTGAAATCTCTGGGTTTTTTTCGTTTGTGTTTTTTCTTGATAGTTCTTTGCGCGTTTGTGTTGATGAAACCAGTGATTCTATCCTGTTAGTCTGTTATCTGTTTCTTACCCGTCTTAGGGGTGTTAGGAGCCAATATTTTTTAGATTCTGGATTCTACAATGCAGATTATAAATTTTTGGGTTATAATCATATGCTACAAAAGAGTTCGGATGATGACGTGCTGAATATATTTAAAAATCCAATGCTGGATAATAATGTTCAAGTCAACATCTCAAAGCTAAAGGGTTCTTTGTAATTGAAACCAGGAAGCTAAAAGGAGAAGCAAATGAACCACGGAGAAACCAGTTTTGAGTTGGATTACCATTTCAAAGTTGAGCTTTGAAAAACATGGATGGAAGTGGAAACTATAGGTTTGCAATGGACGAAACAGATATCGATAGATTTCTGACAACCACAGTGGGAAGTTTCATCCAGGATCGGTTGATGGATAAAGAACAGAGAACCCAACAGAAGGAGCAATGTGCAGAGAGATTGGCAGCTGAAGATGGAACCTCGGACAAAGACACGGAAATCCGGTACTCTGATCAAGCAGTATTAGCCAATTTGGATTGGGGTATTGATGCACTTGAAGAAGCAATCAACACATCCAATATGGAAACTAAGCTCGCGCGATTGGATTACGCGGAGAAGATGTTGCAAGTGTGTGCTATGTTGAATTCTAGCCACAAAACTGCTGGGGTCCCTAATTTCTATCTTTCTGCTTGGGCTCACCTCAACCTTTCTTATATGTGGATATTGCGAGACAATGTCCATAACGCAGTTTTTCATGTCCTCCAGATGTTTACAATTGACCCTTTCTTTTCCCGGATTGATTTTGCTCCTGAGCTATGGAAAACTCTATTTCTTCCGCACATGAGCTCAATTGTTGGGTGGTATTCGCAGGAGAGACACAGACTTGTGATGGATGTTGTACCCGATTCCACTGATTTGTCCTTTACAGTTGATTTTGATGAATTCTTCAATGAATCCTTCATCTTACCAATGAGGCCGGATCAAACAGAGAAAATGCAGAAGCTTGAGCAAGTTTATGGGCAGTCCTTGGATGAAAATACACGGCTTTATGCAAAATACTATAAAGACTGCTTGACCTTTGATTCTACCACTAGCAGGAAGGTCATTCCAATGATGCCAATTGTTGAGCCACCTATGACTCCTTTGCATGAAGTCAGCCGGTCAATTCCAGATTTTGTGAAATTCGGTCCCATCTTGCCTCAGAGTGCTGGATTTTCCCCAATTCTCAAATACAGAGAGAATGCGAGAGAAGCTTCTATGTCTGCCCCATCTCTTAATTGATTAATTTGGAGCTTTAATTCTTGTCATTGGACTTAGGAGGTGTTTGTCAAAGCTTTTGGGGGCATCTTCTGCAATTTTCTGTATGCTATTGTGTACCAGTGTGTTGGCTACAGTTTCAACTCGTGCTTCTAAGCCCGAAAAACTTAAAAACTGTGCGAAGCTGCCCCCAAAAGTTTTACTTCGAGGAATCAGCTTTTACCAGAATCTAAATTTTGACATATACCGCCTTAGTCATAGTAGTTTTTGTCTATGTTCTTTTCCTCCCTTTTTTCCCTTTCTTTCTTCGTTTATGTCGACATCCTTAATTGAAGGCTCTGAAGTATGTGTATCCTTTCAAACTTTTGGCTACAAGCAGACAAAGTGCAACTTCCACCTCCTCAGAGAACCTGGAGGAGACTGCTACATGGGTTCCACAAGTAAGAATTAGTCCTAAAACAATGCAAATTCATTGCTTTCCTCACGGTTTATGGTGTATGTGTTTCTTGAGTTATGCTCTTTATTTCGGGTGATAAAAGTTTTCATCGTTGTTCTCATCGTTAGGAAGGCATTCCCGAGGAAAATGAAGATGATTTTGTCGAGGAACCAGAAGGCATTCCCGAGGAAAATGAAGATGATTTTGTCGAGGAACCAGAAGGCATTCCCGAGGAAAATGAAGATGATTTTGTCGAGGAGCCTGATCTTTACGAAGATTCTGATGCTGTTGATGAGACTGATCTTTACGAAGATTCTGATGCGATATATCGTACACTAGAATCTATTGACAGCTTTGTAATGAAGAAGGAAGAGGAAACTAGCCCAAACAGACAGCCAAAAAGGGTGAATAGTTGGATGCATTATCCTACTATCTGCTCTCCTAATGATTCTACCAAAACGGGATCACCAAAGTCGTCTTCTCCAAAACCTGACCCGCCTTCAAAAAAAGAATCCCCATCTATGTCGCGCCTTTTGTCTTTTCGTTTGAGGGAAGCCACCATTTCCTCCTCCTTGCCTTTGTCTCCCCGATCCCATAATGATTCCAGTGTTAGCCCAGGAGACTCAGATGGTGAAACGACGGTATGTATTTCAAACACCAATTCGTTGACCTCTTGTGATCATTTTTATATGCAATATTTATACACCAAGTGGTTTACCTCGTTTGAATTGCTTATTTACAAAATTACCCAAGACTTGGGATATTACTCAATGTAGCTTATAATTCAGGATCTACAGAAAAGCAGCAGAATAAACAGCAGTCGCGCACGCGGTATGAGTTATGGGAATGGGACGAGCCAAATGATTGAAAACAGGTAAACATGACTTTGTTTGATTATACTATATCTAATATCTGTACTCTCTACAAGTATCCACTATTTTGTTCAACTTCGCCATATTTTCACTATCTTCTTTAGCCTTGTATGCAAAACGGTCCGTTTAGCAACTTATGGGAGAGAAAGGATTGTGTTTTCTCTCTTCAAGTGAGGGGAGAAAAGAAAAGACTGTACCCTCTATTGTTTGGATGAGCAGGAGAGAAATAGAGCGACTTGAGAAGTGGGAATTTGAGGGAAAATAATAGCTTTCCACTTCCCTCCCTCTCTTGTTAACTAACCAAATAAGTGACAAGGGCATGGAGAATCTCGTTTCAGTTTTTTTTTTTTTTTTTTAATTATGTCCATTCCAAATGGGTTGATCATCACGAGGACACCATATATTAATTTGAAAGCTTCTTGCAACATTGCAGTTATTTTGATGATAGTGATGAAGGAAGCCCAAGCTACGCTTCTCTCCCACAGTCTCAGAAGCTGACTCCTCATTCAAAACTACCAAAAGACTTTGTCTGCCCCATTACTGGGCAGATTTTCTGTGATCCAGTTACACTTGAAACGGGTCAGACATACGAGAGAAAAGCAATTCAAGAATGGGTGAAAAGAGGAAACACAACGTGTCCCATTACCCGGCAGCCTCTATCTGCAACTTCCATTCCGAAAACAAACTATGTTTTGAAAAGGCTAATCATATCTTGGAAAGAGCAACACCCTGATCTTGCTCAGGAGTTTTCATACGCTGAAACGCCAGGAAGTTCCTTTGGCTCGTTCTCCTCAAAAGACAATGTTTCCAAGTCCACTCCTTCCAGACCCTTCTTCAGTCCATACAGTCGTAGGACCAGGGATGAATCTATTAACCATACAAGCAGAAGATTAGCTCGGCCCCAAGTGGTGACATCTCCGACCAGTGTGATATCTCAAGCTTCTCTTGAAACAATGATAAATGGCTTAAAACCCTACATCACATGTTTATGTACTTCGGAGGACTTAAAAGAGTGTGAAGCAGCTGTGTTGACAATTGGAAGGATATGGAAGGACTCAAAATCTGATCCAGGGCTTCATTCTTATTTCTCAAACGCAAAGATAATAAGCGGATTTGTGGAAATTCTGTCAGCTTCTATGGAAAGGGAAGTTCTCAGAACATCGGTTGGCATCCTCTCTGAATTAATATTTGCAGATGATAGGGTTGCTGAGACTCTTACACGTGTAGATTGTGATTTTGATTGCTTGGCTTCTCTGCTAGAAAATGGTCTAGCTGAGGCTTCTGTCCTTATATACCTATTGAGGCCAACATTCTTTCAGCTATCGTCTCATGACCTTATACCCTCCGTTGTCCAACTTATTCTAACAAGAAACGAAGATCTAGATGGAGATAGATTAGTGATGGACCCTGAAGATGCTGCGTTAGCAATACTTGAGCAGATATTGTTGGGAGGAGACGAGAACAGCAGGCCTGTTAATGCTATGGCTGTTATATCTGCAAATGCAATTCCAGCCTTAATTGAGCGCTTCGATAGGGTAGAGGGAAGAGACGTCATTGTATCCATACTGTTGTGCTGTATTCACGCAGATAAGGGCTGCAGGAACTTGATAGCTAGCAGAATTGAGTTCTCTCATGTTCTTGAATTGTTTCAAGCTGGAAACGATAGTGTGAGGGGCATATGTATAGATTTTCTCTCCGAGTTAGTTCAATTGAGCAGGTATGTGTTTGTCCACAACATTTACATATCTAGTTTGTTTGTTTTTTCAGTTTCAGATCATAGAGAAGCGAACTTCAAATCTTTGTCCATCTTAATTGTTTGAACTATTTGACTAGGTGCAAACAAATGGATGAAAATGTCTGACAAAATCCTGTTTCTGACTTTTTAAACCATTTGTTTTTACTTCAAGTTATTTGGATCCAGTAGAAGCTACTCTATCTCTCTCCCTCAACTTAGATTTCCATTACCATTTTTATTCTATATTGACATGCACATACTTCTGGTCCAATAGCTTCTCTTCTTTGCTTAAAACCTATCTTAGCAACAATTTTTTGTGGTGTTCAGGAGAACATTCTGCAATCAGGTGCTACAGATAATTAAGGACGAAGGCACATTTAGTACTATGCACACCTTACTTGTGTATCTACAAATGGCTCCAATGGAACAGCGACCTGTTGTTGCTACTCTTCTTCTTCAGCTTGATCTCCTGGTTTGCCTTGTTAATTCTTAAACCACCACAATACTCAATATAAGATAAACGTTATTTGGCATAAGACACCGTAAGAATCCAGTGTAAGTTCATAATTTCGGTTTTCCAGGTTGAGCCCCTAAAGATGAGCATTTACAGGGAAGAAGCTATAGATGCATTAATTGAAGCACTTTGCAAGAAATTCTTCCCTAATTCTCAAATCACAGCTCTTGATGCCCTATTATTTCTTTCTGGGCGTCTGACTCCCTCAGGGAAGCCTTACATTGAATCCTGGTTACTCAAACTTGCCGGATTTGATCAATCATACAATGCTTTGATGCGAGCAGAAAGGCCAAAGACACATGAACTTGCGTTGACAGGAACAATGGTTTGGATTTAATCAGTTCCATATAGTTCTATCATTTTTTCAGTTGCTCTTTACGTTTTGTTCTGCATGGATCCTCTTACATACTTTGTGTACAGGAAGAAGAGGAGAAAGCTACAAGTTCTTGGGAGAAAAGGGTTGCTTTTGTACTTTGCAACCATGAAAAAGGTGCCATTTTTAGAGCTCTCGAAGTATGTCTCGAGAATAACTCCATAGAGATGGCAAAATCATGCCTTGTCATAGCCACATGGCTCATTCACATGCTTTATTGTCTTCCTGATACTGGTGTAAGAGATGTTGCTCGAAAGGCTTTGCTTGACCAGTTCTTAAATGTGCTGCAATCGTCAAAAAACATTGAAGACAAGATCTTGGCAGCACTAGCTTTGAAAAGCTTCATTTCTGATCCAGGTAAAGTTAGGCTCCATTAACAGTTTGTTGTATTTAGGTGGTTGACAGGGTGGTGGTCGGTGGCAGCCGAGGCCGTGGGTGTGGTGGTGGATTGTTGGGTGATGGTTGCTGTTCACTTGGAGTGCTTTTCTTGGTAGTGTAGTTCTAGTGTTGATATGATGAACATTTTCTACTCTTAAGAAGTGGAAAACGATTTTTACCAAAATCAACTCATTTTTCCTCCAATTTTGTTATCCGTCGCACCAGAAAATACAAACAAATGTTGTCTGAAAAGCATTTTCCGCCAAAAAGACGGACCATTACTCTCATAGAAAATGTGAGAGCTTTCAAAGAGAGACACGAACGTCACGCGCCCAAAAGCTAGCTTATGAAATGAGGATGCCCTCACGCTTATATATTTCATATTACTTGGGTAACCAAGCGATTTGGGACTTCGCTTCACACTCTCCCTCACGCGCAGCGTGCTCACTCGGCAGCACCTGCCTCGTGCAGGCGAGAGACACGCACCCTACCCATCTCTAGTACCCAGCTCTGATACCATGAGAGCTTTCAAAGGGAGAAACACGAACATATTACCAAACAAATAAAAATACTTCCTTATTGCATTGCAAAGCTTAAACAATTACAATAAGGGGTTTATATAGGCTAAGCCTATTAACCGTAGCAAAAACCCTAATAACATAAAATGACTAAATTACCCTGAACATAAAAGATAATGACAAATTAACTAAAACCCTAACAAACCGAAACCCTAAATTATAATTCTTAAATTATACTTCACAAAATGTTCACCATTACTCTTAATCAGTAGGTGCAGAGTCTTTTACTTTACCTAACCTAGTGTCTCGTTCTTTTCAGGTGCACTAAATGAACTGGGAGTGTATGCCAAGTGCATGTACAAAACGTTGAGAAAGCTCAAGAGGAATTCCACAATGGTCAATGACATGCTGAAAACGTTGATGAACTTGCCCTCTGTCGACGCAGTCAGTCTATGACCTTTCCTTACCATTTTTTTTGGCAAAAAAAGGTACAGACGTGATATTTTACTTTTACTGGTTTGTATTCAGGCAGAGCTGTGGTGTTGTGCTGAAGTGGCTGAGTTAGACTCCTGTGCAAACGGCGAGGTCTTGTGTCTCCTACATGTAAAAGGCCTTATTATAAGCAGCCATTCTGATGGAACAATAAAGGTGCGTGTCTCTCTCCATTTCACTCAAACATGCACACGGCAACACAAACCTACTGCAGCTTTTATTCTCGACTCTTCACCTATGCGGTGAATGTTGTTAGGAATTTTCTCGTCTTTGTACTTCCTTTAGAGTGAGGTTGAACTTTGAAGTTGCTGACTAGGTTGACGACTGGAATGTCATTTTTACCATGCATTTAGGTATGGGATGCTGGTAAGAGGGTTCCACAATTGCTTCAGGAAGTTCGTGAACACATAAAAGCTGTCACATGCCTCTGTGTTTCATCCTCGGGCGATAAACTGTACAGTGGCTCCATGGACAAAACGATTCGGGTAAAACCATCTCTTTTTTGTTTTCTTTCTTTTCACATCCAATTTTTGGTTTCTTTTCTATTGGAAGAGGAAAAAGAAAAGTAATACCAAAAAAATTGGAGAAGCCTTCATTTGCATCTACTATTTGACATTCTGTTTGGTTTCCATTGCTTATTTGCTTTTATATCAAATAACCAAAATTATTTGGTTTAACTTGATAAACAATGAAAGCTCATTTACTTATTTCCTATTTCAAACAAAACTACTGTCTTTTATTTCAATCTCCAGGTGTGGGCAATCAAACAGGAAGCCATTCACTGCCTTCAGATTCACAACGTGAAAGATGCAGTCATGGAGTTAACGGCAAATTCCAACTTTGCATGTTTTTCCACCCAAGGAACCGGAGTCAAGGTAATTCCCCTTCAATTGTATAGGCAACTAACATGTGACCTATAAACAAATATAACTTGTTTCAAACTTTTTAGCACAGATATATAATTGGTCCGGGGTTCCAAAGCATATAAACTTCAACAAAAATGTTAAAAGCCTTGCCATGACCGGCACTAAACTATACTGTGGATGCACTGGTTACAGTATCCAGGTAAACAATCTCTTCCATGTGTTAATTATGCTAAATTAGACAACTACTGTACAACAGTACTGGGTATTGCACAAACATAATTTCATTTGTCCTGAAATTTTGGACAAATATTGCAGGAGGTGGATCTAAGCACATACACGTCCACTGTGTTCTATGCTGGTGCAAAAAAATTGCTTGGGAAACAAAAAATACGTTCTCTGCGTATTCACAATGGTCTTCTATTTGCTGGTGGATCTTCTGTTGATGGTATAGCAGGAAAGGTACGCACCTGATATCTTCAACTGTTTATCACCAATTTTCACCCTGAAGTATAGGTCAGCTCCAGCTTTGGTTCTAAAGTTAATCCAGTTTGCTAGAGGGAAGTTCCATGCAGTCGGACAATCCTTTAGGCTGGACCAATGACTCTTAGGTCCTCCAATTCGCACTGCACTTTAACCGAAATGATTTGCTCAACCAAGCGCAAGAAATCCAGTTCAAAAAAAACCAAGCGCAAGAAACAATGTGGCATTAACCCTACTAAGACATACCTGGAGGCTGGAGTTAGTATCGGGCAGATAGCATGGGAAAAACTCATTTGTTTAGGAACTAAATCGACAAAAGACAAATTGAGAAATGAATCATACTTTAAAGTGGCAATGTGCAATAGGCCAAGTTTTTGCATGGATGACTGATGTTTCTTTCTTTTGGAAGGTCTTCTCTCTGTCCACAAAGGCAACGATAGGGTCATTCTCAACAGCGCTAGAAATTCAATGCATGGCAGTGAACAATGACTTCATTTTTACAGCCTCAAAATTTGGGTTTATTGAGGTGTGGTTAAAGGAAAGAGTCACAAGAGTTGCTTACATCAAAATGGCCTGTGGAGGAAATGCTAGAATTACATCATTGGCATTAGATTCTAATGGAGAGATGCTTTTTGCTGGCTCCTCTGAGGGCAAAATCCAGGTTAGAACACTAACCATACTTAACAATGTACTAGGAGCAGGACTTCAGGTAGTATATATTTCAAATCGATTTTTTGCGTCAATTTTATTATTGGAAGTAAAAAGTTAAACAGAAAACCAACCAAACAAATTGAAGGATTTTTTGACCAATGTGACTAATTCAGACAGCCATCAAGAGGCTTGTTGTTTCTACCTTGCCACCACCGCGAATTCTTCTTGTGAATATCCAATACATGTATGATTCTTGACAAGGTACTCTAGTAATGTTTTTGTGGTAGGATGTCTTCCGGAAACACAGCCACGTGAGGGACACCACGATATTAGTCAGTAACTTACTTATTTATCTTATTCGGAGAAAAGAGGACGAAGTGGGTACTTGGCTACTCATTATTGGTTGGGCACACTACGTGGCTATGTTCTCAGTGGATTTCAAAATTTTCTCCCATTTTCGATAATTGGAGGTCTCTTATAGGCCTATGTTTCTAAGTAATAATTCATTCACTTCTTTACAGAGCTTTCGAAATCATTTAATCCGAGAAATGGTTATTCGGATGTATCATGGAAATCCTTCGAAAGAAAAGAATCAAATCTTTTTTCTTTCTTTTTTGTACTCCTTATTCTTAATCAGAAAATTTTGTGAAGAAGAATTGTGATCTTTCCAAAATTTGTGTGAAGACGGCATTATTTCTAATAATTTGAATAAGGAGCAAGTTTTGCTTAAGGAAAATATGAGAGGTTGAACTGGATATGTGATTGTTCGACATGCAATACTTACATATTTTTCGTTGTTGGTTGCAGACATGGGAACTGGATTGAGATGTGTGACGCAAACTATGAAAGTTAAAAGAATCAAGCAGATCGGTAAACATATGAATCGGACCGAACCGTCTTATTTGGTATGTTCTGCAATTTAGTGTTATGGTTATGGTTTCCAAACGCTATCACTAATTTTGTTTGGGGCATTGGTTTTTGTACTTAGGAACCACAATTAAAACCGGATCGATTTATTCTTTTGTATATGTACTAGCACATATTAATTTGGGATAAAAGCCGAGTCGCTTTATTCATGAAGAGAGTCCAAATTTTGTCCAAAAAGATCAGTAATAAGTTTGTTTGAATAAGACAGACTCTCAGTGTGAATTTTCTGATTACATTTTGTGTGGTAATGAAATTGTCGTAGTAGATCTTTAGCCCAACTCCATGAAATAATTTGCAATTTTGTTTTGGGAGCAGTTCATGTACCTTGTAATACGTGAATAATACGCTCCGTTCATACGACACAAGAAATAAATGAATGGTTCGAGTCGTAAATTAATTTGCAATCTTGTTTGGATGACAAAAACCGCATCTAAATCAAAATGAAGAAAATAGAAATTCACAGTATCAGCATGTATTCAGCTATTATCTCAGATCTGCATATTTGAGCTATCATTCATCTCTCTCCTTGTTATCTTCCTCTTGCATGCTTCGAACCAATTCGGAACGGTAAAAACACTCTATTACACCCAAAACATCCCGTCATAACATTTGTTAGGCCTTGTTTCACATTTGCTAAAATGAAAATTCCACAAAATCAACCCACTTGATTTTATGTAACATATGGCTGAGCATCCCATCGCAACTTTTGGGCCGGTAAAATGTTCATCAGTCGATAACGGGCACTATAAAATTTGACTTATTTATAACGCGCAAAGATTGCACCGAAAATTGTTAAAAAAACATCGCAAATGGAGTACTACATACCATTACAAAACCATAAGAAATTCTGGTTACAAAAAATCGAAACTTTACCACAAAAAAAAAAAACTAGGAAATACAGTCACAGATGATGGGGCACTCAGAATGAAAAGGACTAATTGAAAAAGTTTTTGAGAAAAATTCATCGGTCTTTCAACCTCATCCAATTTGAATCCTCATCGTGCCTGTTCTCAAGATCTAATCACTGTCATCCCCAACAATAGCTCCAAATGCATTCAAATCCAATTAATCAAAAATAAAAAATATAAAGGAAAAAATCCTACAAAAAATTCAATTGAAATCATAATCTGAGAGAGAGAGAGAGAGAGAGAGAGCATTCAGAATGAGTAGGAGGATTTTATCCTTTCATCAAAAATCGGAATATTTCAGATTTATCATCATTATGCTCCTCCTTCCAATCTAAAAATCCAAAGAATTTATACATGTATTTGTATCTATACGTATAGTTCAATGTTTAAAGCGATCAGCTTTTTCGAAACGGACTGAAAATACACAAATCAAAAACCGGCCGGCCGGTGAGAACTCGAAAGTCGAAACCATCAGAAATATTGGAACAGTACATCAGTGATGACACTTTTTGAAGGTGTCTCAGACGACCGTCGTGAGAAATTTATCCAAAATCGTCATCTGGATTCGATGTTTCTGATCAACGAAAAAGCTATCAAACTAAAAAAACACATACGTAAAACGAAAATTAAGCAAATACTGAGGGAGATTTCATGAACCAAATCGGTTTCTCCGACTTATAGATGTGCTCTCCAGAGGAATGAACTTGACGGACGACGCGATGGCAATTTAAAGGGGAGGACGATTCTCTGATTAGGGTTTCTGTGAGTTTTTATTGACGAATTTACCCATTATAGGCGGCAGGTTAATTATACTTGGAACCTTATATTTCGACAAAATTGTTTTTTTATCCTTCACTTTTACTAATTGCAACAGTCTATCCAAAATCGTCTAAGCACCTTCTAGCATGAGCTAACGTGGGTCCCATATAGGAGATGGTAATTTAAATAAATTTGCTTATGGAAAATGACTTATACACTTTACTTGTGTTAATGAAAAAGAAAAATTCAAAAATCATTATCCTTTATTCATTCGACGAATCAAATAGATGGGGATATTTGTTTCAAGAAAAAATTTAAAGTAGTTGCTTGTTTATCAAACAACAAACATGCAATTAAATTCTTCAAAAACCAAAAGCATTTTTAGTATTTACGCTTCTTTCATAATAAGAATCACAATAAAATCATGTTTATTTATTTTTAGGAAAGTTTTAAAAAATATATTTATTTTGGCTCGAAAAACTTAGACAAAGTCTAATTTCATTAATTTTCATATAATGGAGTAGTTAGCAATTTAACGTGAACCTAACAAAAAAAATTTAAAAAAATGAAAAAATTAACGAACAAATAATTTATGAAGAATATATGGCCTTAGTATTGTAGCATTGGATTTAATAAATTAGCATGTATTTAGAAGTGATATTCAATATACTTTTTTATAATAAGAGGTGATATTCAACATACTTTTTATACTAACAGAACATTTGAATTCTAAAATGTGATATACTAAAGTGTATAAAAATCAATGCATATTGTTCAACAAGCAAACAAGTGATTCATTTGTCGGGTCTCAATTTTTTTTTAAAAAAATTTTGACGTGTAAAGTTTAAAGTTGTAGAGAAGGCACTGTAAAAGAGCATGAAGCAACCTTTGACCCCATATCCCTCAAAGGCCCAATTCACTAATTACATAATCAATGAACAGAAAGCCAATGCCATACATGCTAACACATAATTGATGGGTAAGAGCAAAAGTATTACGGTTGCCGCCCTCTTGTATGAACTCGCGTATTGCACCAATCTATCATATGTCTTGGCTTCGTCTCAACTGTTCTTGTCGGAACGGTTCCTATACGAGATATAAAGTCTTGTTGGCTTTGTATTGGCATTCACTAGCTCAATTTGGCTCGTATCGTCTCATCTTCTTTCAACATGTGTCACGAGAATTTGTCTGAAAAACTCATGGTATCAAGAAGATTGTTGTTCTGAAGAAGTTGGTTGCCATTTTATTTTGGAGGTATTTTATGTTTAGAGTTAAACCATTGAAAATGGCTAAAGCTTATTGCTTTAGTTGAGGAAGTAAAAATAAAAGAAAGTACAAAATTTGAAATTTTATAAAAGATATAGTTGGGGGTTACACTGTACAGGTTTATCGATCAATATGATATAAAAATCTTATACGAAAATAAATTTTGAAAAATTCCTACTTGCATAGAAACATGAACTTTCACTAGTTAAGTGATCTTTGGATTGACACAAGTTCTAAATTATTTTTTGAACAATAATAGGTTAAATATCAAAGGAAAAAGATGTTAAAAAACTTGAATTAGAAAACACATGAGATAAAGATACAAATAGAGATGGGTGATTGGAGTTAAAATGAATAGCAAAGTATAATGATTTTGACACCCTAAATCCACTAAAAATTTGTCTTTTAGTACTTGTAAAGTTGTAATGTATACTCCTCTGTCCCTTTTTAAATGATCCACTTGGGAAACGTGTATTTTTGTGGACATTAAAAAAGACACCTCCGTAAAACGTTTTTAATTTCTTTTTGTACCAAATTAAAGTACTCAATGAACACTTTAATTTGGTATAAAAAAGTTAAAAAATTATATAGAGAAATATGTTTTTTAGGGGTTTGAAATTGCACGTATTCTGGTACGGATCACTTAAAAAGGGACAGAGGGAGTATAATTTTAGACATTAACTACAAACTTGAGAGTGCATACATGAATTCTATTCCGGAAAAAAAAATAAAAAAGAGGGTGATACGGGTTGAACCCGTGACACGTCATGAATTCTATTCCGGAAAAAAAAAAAAAAAAAGAGGGTGCCACGGGTTGAACCCGTGGCACGTCATGAATTCTATTCCGGAAAAAAAAAAAAAAAAAAGAAGAAGAGGGTGACACAGGTTGAACCCGTGGCACGTCATAAATTCTATTCCGAAAAAGAAAAGAAAAAAGAAGAGGATGACACGGGTTGAACCCGTGGCACGTCATGAATTCTATTCCGGAAAACAAAAGAAAGGAAGAGGGTGCCACAGGTTGAACCCGTGGCACGTCATGTATACTATTTGCGGTATCTGTTCTGTGTTTAAAGAACGTATTATGTATATTTGAAACTCTCATTTTTCTGTAGTGTTGTGCCTGTAACTCTGGATATTATATCTATGCTACACAGTTTACTCAATGCCAGATTCAGGACTTGTTATGCCTTGAGAAGTGTTGGTATATGAATTGCTGTGTGGATTTCGTGTGTAAGTTTGAATCAATGGATTGGCTGCTTTCTCTTGATACATAAGTCCGGGATCGTATCGTTGTGGCCTTGTGGGGAACATATCTTGTTTGTGTGTGGTATCCCAGAAATTATGTTTGTTGCATGCAGAATTGAAAATGTCTATGGATTTCTTTGGTTTGGTTGCCTTTCCAAAATGTTTTTGCCCTGTGCTTAAGCTACGAATCTTAATACAGGCTTGTACACTTGTTGGCAAACATAACATAGGTGTGTTATTTTGTCATAGGAAAATTTCTTGGACTTCTGACGGAGATCGTGAAGTTTGTGCAGATGCAAATTTTCCATTTATCTCGTCCATTTTAACTGGTAGTACCAGAGATCTGGTTTTTTAAGGGCTGATTTTTCAGGGTTTCTTATGCGCTATAAATTTCCCGAGGTCATGGTTGATTGTGCATTGTTCGTTTTTCTGGAGCAATGCCTGCATTTGACGGCACCAGCACTCCCTAATTTGAAATTTACTTGTTGGGTAGAGCCATATGTCGTCAATTTTGCAAGTAATAAGTATACTCCAATCACCACACTCTGATCTTAAAACGTCTTACTTTTTAGTCTCCATTCGAGTTTTTCCCGCAGTTCAAATTTTGTTTTTTCGAGTTTTTCCCTATCAAGCTGCAGCTTCTTCCCCTTCTGGTTTTTCTTCCTACCAATTGTGTGATAAATTCAAAGGTGTAAGCGACTTTTTTAGAATCACTCTTAAGTGGACAAGTTTATATGTACACTGGGAAAGAAAATTTGTTTTCTCGACACAAGGAAAACTTGCATGAACTTTCTCGTACTCCTAGCTAAAGAAAGGTCATTACAATCTAGAATAACAAAGAGCAGTTTTGAAAGGCTTTAAATCTTACACCACAAGGCGGCAAAGACTATGAAGGGGGGCTGTTGGAGGTGGCAAGGTGACGAAAACTCGTTGATGGAGTGAAATTGAGAAGGCCTTATATAGCAAATATAAGCTGCCTGCAAACTTGGTCGGACTCATGTAATCCAGTTGAAATTGAGATATTGTGCAGGTTCCATAATCTGAGATCTGCAGCTGGGCTAGAAACATTTGAGAAGAGCTTTGTGTTCCCTGTATTTGCAAAACAAGGTTGATACAAGTACAATAGTATGGAAAATGTTCAAATTAGTGTTAGCCCAGTTAGTGACTTGAAAAGGAGCTAGATAATCTAGCCAGAGAGCGCAAAAGCTCAAACACGATGCAAAAAATTGGGATGACTGATGAATCCTGAGGAAGAGCAACCCCACATCATCGCCAATTCGTTTACATGCTCTATTCACCGAGGATCTGAGTTGCGGCAAAGTTGGACTGCAGAAGCAAAATAAGGATCTTCTTAATGACACATGCAGTGTATTTCTTTTTCTCAACCACTCCTGTATAGCCTTTGATGTCCAACTATAACATTACGAAAAAATCTACATCATGGAGCAAAATTTAGGTTCAGAATCACTATATATTGCAACGTATGTCTGGTAATTTCAAAGGACATCAACGAAACAGGGAAAACACACAAATGAAGTGCTGATTCAACTGAGAGAGAGAGAGAGAGAGAGAGAGATTTTTTGGATCAGCAGAATTGAGATTTTATCAAACTTTGAAGTCACATTACAAAGATTATGAGTAGTAGGGAAAAAAGGCATCACAACGGAAGGTAAACATCCCAACAAGGTTGTGACCAAGACCTCCGACAACATATGCCATTCAAACCCGAAAACACTAACCAACATTAGAGAAAGGTTGGCAAGAAACCAACCATTACCAGAAAACCAACTACTTAGAAACAATAAAAACTACGTTGAACCAAGCACACAACAAAAAGCCCCAGCTAATCTGTAATTCTGCACAGCATTTGAAGTACCCAAACTCGTGAAGCAAAAAAACAGCATCATATGTCATCGCATCAGGGGAGAAACCAAAATAGCAGCACCAGTTTTGAATCGACCCAGGTATGCTGCCCATGGAAAGCATTGAGCCCTTGGTGGTGCAGCATTCCTTCCAATCAAATCCACACTTGCTTTCCATGGACCAAACCTTTTCTCCCAAGCCCTCTACATAACTCCTACTGTGAAAAATCCAGAAGAGTCAACATTCCAAGCCATGCAATCTACTCTACTTTGATTAAGAACCTCCCCATTGGGCATTAGTGAAAATAGTTCATTCCAACTTTCCTCTTCCCGAGCATGTAGTTTGATCTTCTGAACATCAACTGCCACCCCCTGCTTCCAGATTCATTGTTTCTGCACCAAACCTCCCAAATACTTTCCCCTTGCTGGTGAGCGATTCTGTAAAGTACAAAAATAATGCAGCTAATTTTGTGCCCCCAACCCAAACCTCATTCTAGAATGATATCGACTGCCATTCCCACTACCAACTGCAGATTAGATTTAAATAAGTCATATATGGAAGTGATTCTAAACACCAATAATTTAATATCCCTCCAAATGACTGAAGCTTTAAGTGCTAAAGTTGAGTTTGGCATCCAACCTTTCATACTCTCCCTGTTTTAAAACTCGCCACCTTTTTCTGTAAAGATTATTCTCCACAATAAACCTCACCTCCATTTCAATACCAATGCCTCATTCATACCTCTAATCTTCCTTATACGCAGCCAACCTCATTGTTATGTTATCCCAGCTGACTGTAGGGATTTTTCTCTTCTGTTCTGTATCACATTATATAAAATTACTTTGAAGTCTATCAATCACCTTTGCAATCCCTTCCAGAATTTTGAAAAAAGGACAGCTAGTATATTCGTAGGTTACTAAGGACAGCCTCAATTGAAGTTACTCTTCCTCCCAAAGACAAATACCTCTCCATGATGCTTATCTCATATGGATTTATCCACCTAACATGTTGAAAGGTGGGGCTTTGATCCAGCATTTCAAGACCACAGCTACATCCTCTCCATATCCTCATAGTCTCAGACACCCCAACTCCACTAACCAATCTCTTATGAAAATTAATCTTCAGTCCTGAAATAATCTAAATGTACAAGTATGCACATTGTAATTTTACAAGAGAGAACTGTAGTGCTAATTATGTCTGACCATGGCTCTCAATTGTACCAACTCAATAGCTAAGCACTTCATTCCCAAGCTCATATCAGCAAGAGTGAAAGTATGCACACCCAATCCGAACCAAAACTCTGCACATCCATCAAAAGGCACCAAAATGCTAACACTGAAAACTATCACATCAAATTCCATAAGATGAAGTAATTGTAGCACTACATTAATCTTCAGTCCTGAAACAATCTGAAGTACTTCAACCCTTCAGAAACCTTTGCAAATCTAAATGTACAAGTCAAATTCAACCAAAAAAGTAAGGCTACCCATTGGCCATTCGTATATACAAATCAAAACCGACATATTCTTCCTTTTGTTGGGACTTTCCTCCACTAAAGTTACAATGTTTGAAAATGACTATAATAATATATACCTCAGCTTACACTAATTCTACGCTCAGATATAAATAGCATGCAAGTGATATTAGGCAGCCAATATGAAGAAAACAAAATACATGTGATGATAATAATCTGTTGAGATATAATCTATATGTAGTAGAGATTAGTTTTATACCTGTCTAAAGTACAGGCTTTGATCTTTTTATTTATCTTCCATCAAGATCTGTGCCCACTATCAAAATTGTATATCTCTTGAGTCCAAAGAGCTCACCTAGACTGAAAAGTGTTGCTTAACAATTTGCAAGGACATTGCACTAAAAATAATTGATGGGTGGGATTTCCTTAACACTTGGATCACTCAGGGTGATTTAGAAGCACAAGCAGAGAATTACACAAACTGAACTTCATTCACCTATTAAACTTGCAAATAGAAGAAATACTTTCTCTCTTTCTTTCTTTTTTGTGCTGAATTCCCGCACATAATACAATTCAGATACAGTCATACAAATGTAGAGTAGATATTCAACTATGATGGAGGTAAATAATGACACCTCTAAATCTGGACAATTTACTACCCACACAAATAAATGAAGGCTCTCATAAACTGTGGACAATAAAATCAGGTTTAATTTTGAACGACAATGACCATTTGCCAGTAACAATTTCATTTTTTTTCCCATCGAAAAAGCATTATGAATACGTTACTGACTTGGTGTTTTTGAGTCATGCAGTTTAAAACTGACTCAAAGAAGAGATAGTTTGATGTGCCTCTTACTAAATTAGATCGCCGAGTAAAAATCTATATTGCTACAGGTGGAGTGTGAAATGTCACAGACTCGCACACCATTCCACGCTTGAAGATTGGAAATTCTACTGGAGCCAATTCAGGCGTGAATAACAGGTCCATATAAAGAAAACTGACCATGATACTATGAGAAACATAAGCATGAAAATATACAAGTATCAAATACATTCCTGTGGGTTCAAAAGCCCACTAACTCCAACAACTCCTCATTACCAAACACACCAAATCATAAAGTTCGATGGGAAATTGGAAATGATTTTTTTTTTTTTGATAAGTGAAAAACAGAATCTATTCATACGTAGTTTAAGATGAAACACAAACCAAGAAAGAGATCAATTAAAAATGGAACAAATGGTCTTTTATTGGCCCCATTCCTTCATTAACAATCATGACCCAGGAAATAAGTGAAAAGAGAAGTGGGAAACAAAAGAGAGAACCTGCGTTGTTACTTGCTTACAATCACCTGAAGAGAAGCCATCACACAATAGTTTGAGACAGCAAATTTGGAAAATTAAAGCTGCAAGCAAAAATAGTTAGTACCCCACACTTTCTCAGATTGAGAAATCCTTGAAAATAGAGTGTTTGAAGCTGAGAAATCATCTTGGCAATTCTTTTTCTATATGGCCAGGAGACTGCCTCAAGCACCAGTAAGCCAAACGGGAGCTTAAATGGACCCAAGGATTCACTAAACTCAAACTACATATCCATCATTGG
>JAXBDA010004533.1:0-28512 GCA_036023075.1 Gaultheria prostrata | reverse complement strand
GCGGAGTGGAGCGGGGACTGCACCACATTTGTCAAAAAATATAACAATAGTTACAATTATTTTGTCACAACATTATCATTAATTTCATCACCATTAGCATAATTTTGTCACAAAAAGTTTTGTCCATACACAGAATTTGTGAAAAAAAATTAGCTTGTCAACCTAGAAGAGTTTATAACCTTCGGTAGTTTGCAGTTTTTATGAAATTCCATCAAGAAATCCATTATGTCCTACTTCATGAAAGACCAGCCTTCCTTTATACTTTCCATAGTGAATCCATCAGGTCCAGGGCTCTTATTACCATCACGATTTTTTATAACATTCCAAACCTCATCATCTGAAAAATTTCTGATAATTCAAACTATTGATTATACAATGTATGATGTAGATGAGGACTAGACTGGATCCGGACCCAATTGCGAATCCTGGCTTCTCTCAATCTTTCAAACCTAGAATCTCTGCGGTCTCTCTCTTCTCTCTCTTTCCACACAATGAACACAGCACACACGGATACATATAGCATATTGTCTACTGGCCCGTTTTTGCAGCTAATCAAAACCTCTTGG
This sequence comes from Gaultheria prostrata, assembly GCA_036023075.1. Taxonomy (NCBI): domain Eukaryota; kingdom Viridiplantae; phylum Streptophyta; class Magnoliopsida; order Ericales; family Ericaceae; genus Gaultheria; species Gaultheria prostrata. The sequence goes on along the minus strand of JAXBDA010004533.1, from coordinate 27,946 downwards.
TTATGATATTTCCTCACCTCTCACCTGACTAATGTGCTTATAATTGCACCGCATAAGTTAGGAAAACAACTCAACAAATTTTCACTATAGTTGAAATTTCCCACAATAGTGACCGGATTAAAATTTTATGTCCGATGTATATTTCATCATAACCAAAAAAAATTGAAACAAAGTGAGTTATGTGATCTTTACTTCAAGATCAATGAGATACCTTAAGTTTGGTCAAACTCTCCCACTCGAAGCAGATACATACATCCTTTCAGTAAAGGATTCGATGGAAAATATTTTTTCCAGCTTTACCTGTATGGATTTTATAATTGAACCATCAGCCGAAGGAGAAATACAAGAAACTGTTCCAATGTTGAATACTTTTGTAAAGTTGTTTCATAGAAGTGGTCATCATATTACTCCTACAAAACAAGATTTCGCAACTCACATTAAATACTGACATGGACAATGTAGTACTCCTCTGTCCCACAATATTTGGGCTTTTTTGAAATTCCACTTTTTTGCAAATGTTCATTACAAACTAAAGATAACTTGATTTTTCCAAAATATCTTTGATTTGACAACTTATATAAATGCAAGGACGGTTCCAATGACGATTGTAACTTTAAAAAAAAAAAGGTCAAAATAAGAAATGTGCCAAATTATATCATTGAAAAGTCAAAATGAATATGTAATTTGGGACAAAAATATTGAATCACGGGATAAGAAAATGAGACGGAGAGAATATATAACTAAAAACAATCTTATTATAATAACTACTACTCCACTGTCCGCAACAAACCTAAAAAGTGAACACACATATAATCCGTGGCCACCTTCTGGTGTACAAAAAGAGAGATGTATATTAATTCAAGTGCGTTGTGTTACATTCGGAAAAAGTTCCGTAACTTCTTATTTTGATTTTATTATCTATACTCCATCTATATAGAGGATTTTATTGTCTATTCATATATCTAACAGTACAAACACAGATCACATTCCTGCATAACCACTGCACACCCCATCCAAGCAATATTCGTCCTTGCCGTTGCACTTGCTATGGCACCCACCGCAGTTCTTCTTATCGGTCTTCGTATTCACACACTTCCCATGACAACACTTGAAACCCAACTCGCACACAATCCCACACTTCCCACAGTTAAACCCGTCCGTCTTCAAGCTAACGCAATTCCCGATGCAACAATGCTCACTCTTCTCGCACTTTGTCACACAGTTGCCGCAGTGGGATTTTGTTCATCTTAATACTAGTTAGTTTACAATATTCCCCCTTTATTTCTAGGAAAAGAATTTCATTAATCATTGAAAATGAAATATAAAAATTAAACAGACCAAAGACACAACAAAAGAACGTCACCCGAGACCTAAAAAGTAAGAAGGCAAGATGCCAATCAAAACAACAAACTAGGAAAATCACTGAGCATCAGAATTGAACCAAAAAACACCTTCAATGTTGCAGACACAACCAGACCAATCCGAAGCAAAACAAATAACACAGCCTAGCTACATGCACGCCACCGCTAAAAATGCTCAGAACCAAACAACTTTCAGACTAAAAGGACCGATGAACCTCAAATTTAAATTAGTTTAGGTTGAAATTTTGTGACTTTCCGGAGATTGGAATTCGGATTGGTCGAACAGAATTTGCAGCGATCAGACACGCGACGCTACATGTCGCTATGGGGTCAAAGGGGAACACGGGTGTCATAACTGTCATTCTTCAGATGTGTCACCCAATTTCCACCGTTATATAAAAGTAATATATAATGTTAAGGTTAACTAACCTTGAAAAAACTAAACAAAATATACCAATTAGTAAAGGAATTTAGAAGCCAACCATTAAACTCCTCCTGCCAACCGACTGTCACCCCGACAAACCGGTCGCCGATTCCGTTCCATTTCACCAGAAAGTTATCTTATCCTCTCACGGTAAAACCTCTCCTTGCTTGATTTTCTTAATAAAGAATTGCTTTAAGATCAATTGTAGCTCTTTCTAACATGTTTAGTCCACCTCATATTTCCATGGCACCTCTAATTCATTTTTTTGCTTTTTCTTAAGTGTATGGTTCACTCTCTATTTTTAATAGACAAATATACCCTCACATTAAATTTAATATCTAATAAACTCTCGCCGGAAAATCACTGGAGGGAAAAACATTCGCCGGAAAAGTTCATCGGAAAATTGGACATCACCGAAAAAGTCATCAGCGCATATAATCACATCGTGTGAGTCCACATAACCACATCTAATTTCAAGTAGGCTTTTAAAGAAAGATATAGTACAGGTAACCACATCTTGTGATTCCAAATATGGGGCTAGTTGCTATAGGGATCCGATTGAACTTTGCCAGAAAAGTCATCGCCGTAGATAACCACATCTTGTGAGTCCAGATAACCACCTTTTGTGCGTCAAGATAACCACATCGGAACCCAAGTAGGATTTTAAACAAAAAAAAGACATAGTACAGATAACCACCTCTTTTGATTCCAAATACAGGGCCAGTTGCTATAAGGATCAGCACCGGAAAAGTCGTTGCCATTGATAACCACATCTTGTGAGTTCAGATAACTATATCTTACGAGTCCACATAACCAACTCTTGTGATTCCAGATATGGGACCAGTTGCTATAAGGATCAACGCCGGAAAAGTCAACGGCGCAGATAATCACATTTTGTGAGTCCAAATATGGGGCCAGTTGCTATAGGGATCAGCGCCGGAAAAGTCACCGGCACAGATAACCACCTCTTGTGATTCCAGATATGGGGCCAGTTGCTATAGAAATCAGTGTCAGAAAAGTCGTCGACACAGATAACCACCTCTTGTGATTCCAGATAACCATCTCTTGTGATTCCATATATGGGGCCAATTACTATAGGGATCAGTGCCAGAAAAGTCACAGGCGCAAATAACCACATCTTGATAGTTTTAGATAACCACCTCTTTGATTCTAGATATGGTTATCTGCGCAGATGACTTTTTTGGCGAAATCCAATTTTCCTGTGACTTTTTCAACGCAAGTGAAATTTTCCGGCAAACTTTTTCGGCGCAAGCGACTTCACGGCAAGTTGGTGAATGATGTTTAGCGTTTTTTGCTGTTTTTTATAACGAGGGTAAAATTGTAAGTTTGCCTTGCGAGTGGACTGGATGTTTAAAAAGTTGGGTCGTTGCAGTTGGTATCAGAGCGGATCCCGACCAGATCGAAGTGTGAGTTTCACATCGCTCGGGGTGAGATCCTAGGTATTATTTGAGGTTTATAGGATTTATCAAAGCTTCAGAAATAGAACTTACATGGGACTTACTGGGTACATGATTTTTGAGGTTCTAGGAAAATAAGATTTTTATCAAAGTTTGCAGCGGAAGCGTAGTCATGACTTTTGAGGTTATAGAAAATATGAGTTATCAAAATTCACAGCGGAAGCATAGTCGTGATTTTTGAGGTTACAGGATTCCCAACATTTTGAGGTTATAGGGACACTTGATTTTGAGGTCTTAGAAATATTGCATTTGGAGATGGATATTTTATTTTATTTCCGGGTCATAAGGACATTAAATTTTGAGGATGAAATTTCTTAAGGTGATGAGACTGTAACAACTCACATTTTTATATTAAGTGTTATTATTGATTTTCATAGCATAGAATATTTAGACTAACTTATTTTGTCAAATGGGACGAGAATTTACCGTAAGTATCCCATTCTCTTAGCTTAGTGTAATTTCAATTTTTAGTTTAGTTCATTATTCATTGGATTTAACGAGGTGGCGGCCTAGCCCCTCAGAACTGTTTGTGGTGAGGCGGTGGTATAACCCCTCCAGTCTGTTAGTCTTTAGTGTATGCGCGCGCGTGGTTACCAACGCCTCGAACATAACCACCGTTTAGTTAGCATTGACACCCCTCTTGTTGACATAATGGCTGACCCACCACCAGAACCACCAGCGAAGACTTTGCGGGATTATTTGAATCCCGAACGCACTCCGCACGCTTCGTGCATAGTCCTCCCCACCACTACCGCTGCAAACACTTTCTCCATTAAAACACCGCACATCAACTTGGTCCCACACTTTCATGGGATGGATCTCGAAAATCCTTATTCGCACATGAGGGAATTTGATGAAATTATGACTACCATTGTGAATCAGCCCGGGCAAATGGAGTCAGCACGCCTCAAACTCTTTCCGTTTTCTCTAAAAGGCAAGGCTAAGGATTGGTTCAACTCTTTAAAACCCCAATCCGTGCGGGCTTGGGCTGATTTGCAAAGGGAGTTTTTCAAGAAATTCTTTCCCGAGCCTAGGACTCGTCATATGATGCAACAAATCCAATCTTTTCAAGAAAAACATGACGAGACCTTCTATGCTTGTTGGGAGCATTTCAAGGACCTATTGACATCGATGCCACATCATGGTTTAGAAGCTCAACAAAGTATAATCTATTTTTATTATGGGCTTTCTAAAAAGAGTCGGCAATTAATTGACACGATGTGCAATGGGGCGTTTCTCGATAAACATCTCGATGAGGCGTGGGAGTATTTGAACACTCTAGCCGAGAATAATCAATCATGGGACTGTTTGGACCCTTCCGAGCGGTCCCAGCCAGTCCAACGTTCGAATACTACTGGCCCGAGTGCTCCTGGAAAGTACACGTTGAACGAGCAAACTGACGTACACCGTAGGGTCGATTTGCTTGATAAGAAAATGGAAAACTTGGAGTTAAACCAGATTGCGGAGTTGGCCGCGGTGGCTCAAGTGGAGGGAGTTTGTAGTTTGTGCGATCTAAGTGGGCATGTTGCAAAGCAATGCCCCGCCTTCGCCGCTTTTAAAGAGGTCCTGCAAGGGGCCAATCAAGCGGAAGTGAACACAGTCGGTCAATGGTATGACCCTCTTTCTAACACATAGAATCCGGGAACAAGGGATCATCCAGCGTTCAAGTGGAGGGAACCAAACCAAGGGCAAGCCCGGTACCCTCCCAACCAATACCCTCCGAGTCAACAACACCAAGGGCAAAGCTCTAATGCGTACCAACCCCCACCAAAGCGATCGTTGGAGGATTCCCTCCAAATGTTTATCCAAGGTCAAACGGTGGTGAATGAACAAAATGCGCATTCTATGAGGGAGATTCAAACCCAAATCTCCAAGTTAACCGCAGCAATGGGGGTCCTTCAACAGGAAAAGGGAAAGTTTCCCTCGCAACCACAAGCGAACCCCCAAGGTGTTGCGAATGGCTCTTCGGCCAAGGGTCTCAATGTGGAACACGTTAAGTCTATCACCACTTTGAGGAGTGGCAAGAAGGTTGACAAAACCATACCCTCCAAAACCCACCACTCTGTTTGTCCTTCCCTCTCCCGTCATTGTGGAACCCTGTCCAAGTGATGTATCTATTCACCCGCCCAAAGCTGGGGCGCCGAGTGTTCCTACTTGTCCCTTTCCAGCTCCATACCCCCAAAGATTGACGGCACATGCCAAACCAACCACGAATGATGAGATTTATGAGCTTTTCAAGCAAGTAAAGATCAACATTCCTCTTTTGGATGCCCTCAAGCAAATTCCCTCATATGCCAAGTTTCTTATGGACTTATGCACTATTAAACGCAAGTTGAATGTCCAAAAGAAAGTTTTCTTGACTGAATAGGTGAGTTCCATAATTCTAACCAATGCCGCCCCAAAATATAAGGACCCTGGGTGTCCCACGATTTCTATCGTGATTGGCGGCAAGAAAGTTGAGAAAGCCATGTTAGATTTGGGAGCGAGTGTGAATTTGCTTCCGTACTCCGTGTACCAACAATTGGGGCTAGAAGAGATGAAACCGACCCCGGTCACTCTCCAATTAGCCGATCGAAGTGTCTGGGTACCTAGGAGGGAGGTGGAAGATGTTTTAGTCCAAATAGACAACTTTGTCTATCCTGTGGACTTCGTGGTGTTGGACACTTGTCCAGTGGCAAACTCTTCGGCATAAACTCCTATCATTCTCGGACGTCCTTTCTTAGCAACGTTCGATGCTATCATTCATTGCTGAAATGGGTTGTTAAACATGACGTTTGGGAACATGAAAATGGAGCTTAATATTTTCAATGTTAATAATCAAAAGGGGGACGAAAGTGATGTCCATGAAGTGAGTGTGATAGACACTTTGTTGCAAGACCGAGTGCACTCCCCTTTGTGTCATGCGCCTATGAAAACATGTCTTACGACTAAGGAGATGGACGCAGAGGTGGATTATTTGTACTCATTATTGGAAAAACAAGACAAGTATGGGCCCCAAAATTGGTCTCCTACTCTTGAGGAGTTACCGCCCATGGAAACCAAAATCCTCCCTTTGAATCTCCCAATTCTTGATATTTCTCGGGATGAATATGAGTTTGATGTGTCGAGTTACCCATGTTTAGTCGACATTGTTAATTCTTGTGCTATGGGTCAACTTCCAAACCATTGGGATCCCCAAGAGAGGGAACAATTTCTAGTCGAAGCGAAAACAATTTTCTTTGATGAGCCTTATTTGTTTAAATATGATCCTCCGGACGACCCGTCCGCTTGATTCATGTGAGCTCTGGTGTTAGCTGTTTTTGAACGGCTTTTGATGGTCTGGTATAGCCACCCGTCTCTAGTTTGAAGTGTTGTGTGACCTGTTCTACGACACTTTGAGTGGGGCGGGGAGAAAAGTACTACCCGTTAATCACGTGAAGATTTGTTTATTGGGGACTCGGCTATCACAGAGCGAGTCGGTACTAATCATTTTCTCTTGGTTGGTAGTTAGCAATTCAGTCTTTTGCAGGGTGACCACGCTACCGTACCAGCCTTGGTAGTTTGGGTCCAACTTGGCGGTGACTGCGGCATTCAGGAGCCCTAAGCAGGGGTGCGGCGAAAATGTCGCGGTTGTAAGGCCTATAAAGTCGTCAGGGACGGCCCTGTGCGACTAGTTGTGGTCCCGAATGGGGCCGAAGGAGGGAGCCTTGGAAGCATTGCCAATGACGAACAGAGCGGATGATGGAAAACCCTCAAACTTGGTCGAGGTATCGAGTGGTTGACAATCCACATCATCGGTACATTCTTTTGTTCCTCTTTCTCCTTATTTTTTGTCTTGCATTGAGGACACTGCACATTTCAAGTTGGGGGAGCTGGATTATACAATTCCTTTTTGTCTTCGGTTTGTGCATAAATTTGTTTGTGTAATCTTCTCGCATAATTAGCTCTTTCATAGCTTAGATACTTTGATTATGCTCAATTTTGTTAATAATGGCAAGAGTCGGTACCCCGGTGAACTCGGTTGTGTGTTTGAACCCGTGTCATATGCATATACATGAACTCTAGTGAACAAATTGAGCCCTTGTTAGTCAAGTATCGTGCATTGTTTAGAGTGAAAATTCATTTCAAAGCATCTCATGCCTTTTGCTCTCATTTCTCGCATTCGCATAAATAATACTCTTTTGTTCATGCTGGAGTAGTGTAAATATCTTGTATGCATCATATTGGAGTTGGTTGGCGTGCTTAGGAAATGATACAAGGCATTTTTGCATGATTATACCACCAAAGTGTCCCTTTTGACCTTAATTTTGAATCGTAGTCCGTGTCTCCAATTTTTTGTTTAAGCTTAGGCAACCGGATATTTGGAGGGTTGGGGGAAGTGATTTCAATGCTCTAAAGGTGTTTCAGGGGTTTAGGAACGAGTTGCATGAGGTTGGGAGTTGTGTGGAAAAAGCTGCAAATGGGTAACAGAAAGTGCCAGTAGATACCGGTATTTCACGAACAGAATGGCCAATGAATGGAGGTACCAGTGACTAGATTTTGCAATTACCGGTATTAATTGGGTAATTTTCGAAATGATGGGCCCAATCCACTCTCTTTTCTCCCAATATATAAAACCAAACCTCCAAAGTTTTATCTCCCACCTCTCCAATCCAAAATGGGCCTCCTTTTCGCTCTCTCACTGCAAATGTTACCTCTTATGGCTCTAATTCTCTCTAAGAAGAAAAAAAAACAAAAAAAAACAAAAAGAAAAAAGATGTGTGTTATGAAAGAGCCAAAGAGGAATTAGAAGAGAGTTGATTACCGTGTTAAGAGGATTGGCGAGACATTGAAAGAGTTAAATAATCTGGATGAGGAGGAGACTGAGGTGATGATGACAAGGAAGATGGCGAGTGATGTCGGTGGTCTAGTTTAGTATCTATTTAGTAGTTTAGGCATTTCTTGGGTAGTTAAGATTGTAGTGGTGGCCAATGGATAGTTTGACCGAGCAAGTATATGGCCACCGCCCTTTTGCGTTTCCTTATCTTTTGCAACCACGGTCATTATAAGCCTAAAAGACCTTAGTTGATCCTAGGTACGCCACTTTGACTCCACGTGATGCATGTTGGATATTTATATTTTTCTAAGTATGACTTCCATTCTAGTTAGCTCATTTTTAGGATCGTCAAAATTTGGTCCGGAAAGTGTGGTTCGGACGTTAGATCCGTATTTATATATACATCAATAATGATCTCCTAAGGACTACCTTAGCCAAATAAAATACGGACCTACCATTTTTCGATCGAATTTTAATGATCCGAACCGTTCAATGTGTTTAAAATGCATTTTTAAGGGTACCCGCGAGGAATCACCAAAAAAAATGATCGGGAAGGGCTTCATCCGAGCAGGTTTTCACACAGGCCGTAGATAAAATTTTATGAAAAAGTGCTTGGATGAAGCCCTTCCCGGTCATTTTTTTTGGTGATTCCTCGTGGGTACCCTTAAAAATGCGTTTTAAACACATTGAACGGTTCGGATCATCAAAATTCAATCGGAAAATGGAAGTCCACATTTTATTTGGCTAAGGTAGTCCTTAGGAGATCATTATATATATATACACGACAAGGATCCAATTAGGGCTCCCTCACTTTGCTAGGGTGAGGGACTTTCATTTCCGGATTGAATTTCAACAATCCAAACCGTTAGATGTGTTTAAAACATGTTTTTAAGGTTCACCGCGAGGATTCGTAAAAAAAAATTACTCGTAAGGGCTTGATCCGATCAATTTTTGATAAAAAGTGTTATGACCTTGAAAACATATTTTAAAAATATTGAGCGGTTCGGATCGTCGAAATTTGATCCGGAAAATTAGAAAAATGCCAAGTCCCTCATTGTAGCAAAATGAGGGAGCCCTCATTGGATCAAACCTGGAGTCAACATTGCCCTAGCCCGAACACAAGTTAGTTTCTAGTTTAGTTAAACAAATAAGTTCAATCCACGTCTATGAATGATAACTTCCAACTAAGCAAACTTGAAAACTCAAATCTCAACACATCGTTCTTTAATCCTCAGGGATACTATACTAGTTACCAGTCCTACCAAACATTTTTTGATCGGCAAAGAAAGAATATATTAGACGAAAGGGAGAAAAACAAGGGGGACCAACACGCCCAAAAGGGTAGGGAAAGAAACCCACAGATTGGCTTCAAACACCAAACCTAATGTTGTTCATACATACTGTCGAAAATATAGGGACCGTGTACATCAAGAAGAAACTTATTGTCACTCGATTGACTAATTTAATTTATATAATGAGACTATACAATATGTTACAAATGTTTAGCAATTAATATATGTCATGCACTCATTTAACAATTTCAGTACAAATTAGGCAATATTTGTACCGCATATTTGTTTCCCCTATTTCTATACTATATATTTGTCACTTGGAAAAATTTTATGGAGCCTAACTTCCGTTTTTCTTGAATTTCAAGCCGCCATTGATAAGGACCACCATTGCCGAAAATCCAAACATCCTTCTTAGCAATTTCCTCTATAAATACCTTACCTGAATTATCCCCTCATTCCCATCAAGAATAATTCTCACCATCTCTCTCTCCCCCTCAAAAAAAAGAAAACAATGGAGTCATCGCTAAAAGTTCATTTCATCTTCCTAGTACTACTAATGGCCACAGCCATTACTACCACCACACTTGCATCCGAAGAAGAAAACGTTTCCGATTTTCATTTTCTTGATCAAAACAAAGAACCGTTCCTCCAGAGGAAAAATCGTGTTCTTGCCCAAAGTCGTCGTGCTGCTACAATGACATGTGACATGTACCCTAGAGTTTGTAAGACCAAGGGGAGTTCCGGTCCAGACTGTTGCAAGAAACAATGCGTGAATGTGATGACGGATTCACTTAACTGTGGCATGTGTGGTAAGAAGTGTGGCTACTCGAAGATGTGTTGTCGAGGAACGTGTGTGAACACGTCTATCGATGATAAGAATTGTGGCCGTTGTAACAACAAGTGCGTGAAGGGAAGCTCATGTGCTTACGGGATGTGCAGCTACGCTTAGAACTGTGTTTCATGCATGCCTTTTATCCGGTTTGTCGCGGGTCGTGCCCTAGGTTTTTAGAAACAAAATTATACACTCATGTATCAAGGGATAGTAATTGTAGGATTGATGATTTTGTTTTCACAATAAAGGTGAATAATCCATAGCTTGCTCTATCCGGGCATATATGGCTACCTATTGTTATTCTTGTAATAAATCTATACAAAATAAAGATTGATGTTTTTTTTTTTCGGATGAAGAGATAAAAATTCATTAATCTACCAAACAAAACTACATCCACCTACAAAAAATAGAGGGAAAAAACAGAAATTAAAAACAAAAAATGCAAAACGGAAATGGAAATGGAAAAGGAAGGGAGAAGAAACCGTCGGTGCATGCGCCGCCGATCTCTGGAGCCCAGATCAAGGGGATCTCAATCTGGCTCTCCCTAGTCCAAAATCGGGTGTGGTCATTTTACTGCTTTACCCGACTTCAATCAGGTCCAAGTAACAAATTTTATCGATTCAGAAATTCTATAGTATGTACACTACGCCCATCAAGTGATGTGATCGGTGTCATGGACATGCAATGCATCCATAAAAAAATATAGAAAAATTCTATAGTACGCCACCTTGAAATGGGGCTTACGGTACGCCCCTTTACATATGTTTTTGGTATTTGTTATGTATGATTTTGACACTTATTAAAGTATTTTTTGGTTGGTTTATGTGAATACTGATTTTTTATAAAATCTATAATGGTTCGTAACGAGTACAAAAAAACATACGTAACAAATGTTACCATGAATAGTAAATTTTTTAAATCCATAACGGTTCGTAATTTAACCAAAATCATACGTAACAAATACCAAAATCATACTCTTTCCGTCCCAATTTGATAATCCACTACAAAATTACATGTAATTTTCAAACTAAAAAATAACGGAGTTACGAAAATAATTTTTGAATTTTTGTCGCACTGTATAAAAAGTTTCAATGAGATCTATCAAACAAAATCAATATTGTTTTTGAATTTTTGTCACACTGTATAAAAGTTCTCAAGGAGATCTATCAAACAAGATCCATATTGCAAAAAAAAATTATTTTCGTAAATAAGTTATTTTTTAGTTTGAAAATTGCTCGTAGTTTTCTAGTGAACTATCAAATTAGGACGAAGAGAGTATATAATAAGTACCAGAATAATACGTAATGGAGCGTGGCACACCCTTTTTCAGGGGGCGTACTAGAACACTCCAAAAATTTGAACACCAATTCATCATTTGTTTTTTAGAGAAGTTGAAAAGAATATAAAACAGCCAGGGCTCTCCCTAATATTTCGGGGTCCCCTTAAGCGAACTTTACAATTGTGGTCTTCTTTAAACTTTTACAACCAAACAAAATAATCAGTAAATTAATTTTATTAAATTTTGAAAATAGTAATCATTACAAAAACGCAATATTTTTCCTTTTCTATAATGCCAAATCTTGTTAAAGCCCAAAACAAGAAAAACAAAGTCCCGGATACAACAAAAACAAGACAAGCCTAGCAAAAGGCAGAGCTATACATGCTCCAAGAAAAAACAGAAACAAAACAACCTCACAGAAGCAAAAAACGCAAAATTATCTTCTTGATTATTAGCTAGAAAATTAGTACGTAGTAATTATGGTACCGTTCTTAATGAGATTAAATTTACCTAGTACTACAATTCCCTAAAGAAATTGGGGCCCCTACTTCTAAAATTCTTTTAGGGTTCAAGTCACAAGCCTTGATCGCATTGCCTTAGGGTCGACGAGCCTGAAAAGAGGTTTGCACAACATGGCCCCCAAATCCTAAGAGAGGTGATGGTAACTTTTTTTCATTAACGGTTGATAAGAGCACGAAATGTTAGTCGCTAGAATTCTTTTAAAAAAAAAAAAAAAATTGGAGAGAGAAAGAAAAAAAAATTCAAACTAGGATTAGGCGAACTTTTTATTGGATGAGTAACGAAAATTTTGGACAAAAATTCAAACTAGGACAGAAAATTTATTGTTTCTCTATTTGTTTGTTTAAATTACGTAATTGACTTCTACTGCAGCTGATGTACTTCGAATATAGCGCACTTAAAAACTAATGGGTCAAAATGTTCAATATTTTGATGAAAGTCAACACGTAGTCTATATTGAATACTTAAGTGCTCATATAACGGTTTCTTGGCCTAAGTATTCAACACATGGACCATATATATTCTACAGAATATGGGGTATATATTCCGTTCATATTCTCCCTACGTTCTGTATATTTGGGATGGGTATATATGTACCAGTTCGATTTTGTAGGAAATCAATAACTAAATTAACTGGAAGAGATTGGAAATTTGAAATATTTTTGAAAATAGTGCTCATCGGGACATATGGTGTGGTTTATGGATTTATAATCAAGGTGTTTGGTCAGTGATCTATATGGGGCGTTACAGGTGGTATTAGAGCAATCCGTGTACACGCTCCTATGGGCTTGAGGAATTTTAGTAGCCCGGCATTAGGGCGTTTGTTTGAACTCAAACCCAAGGAAATTATGCCTTCGTGGAGGTGACTGTGGCCACTAGGGAAAAGACTTGTGAAGTAACTCTAATGCTCAACCTCGGGAGGACACGAGGGATAAAGTTTGGGAGATTGTAACACCCGGTTCCAAATTGGAACTCTACATGCATGGGTGATCATCTTGGATATATAAGGAACCATATTACTAGTAGTTTAAGCATTTTGGGCCATTTATAATCAAGGTACTAGTCCAGTGGTCAACATGAGGCGTTACAGAAGGTGAGAGCCCCAAGTTCGATGTGACAAGGCATTCCGAAGTTTTTTCAAAAACAGGTAGAGGATGTTGAGTAAGTGGAAGTTGTGTCGGCTTCTGCAATTCGTGAAGTGCAGGCCAGATAGCAGACATTAATTGTTTCTAAGTTACTGTTCAGGGAGTGCAATACAATACATTGTTCTTGTGAATGGAAGACCAAAGTCACTCCGATCGGGGGTGCAGAATATCGGCAATGAAGTTGGTATAAGCCACAAGATCTAGAAGATCTAGAAGACGTTTCAAAGTTGTGTATCCCGGTTTGGGGGTGCGATGAAGCTTGACATGGAATGCGGTATGCCAATGGAGACAGGATTCAGCCTCTTCCCATGCAGTACTGTGTGAGACCATCTGGTGGAATGAGCTAGCTTCTGGTGTGAGTAAATGGATGCTGACATGATTCTCTGGATTGAGAAATGCTAGAGTGGCTGAGAGTAATGTTCGGTTTCCACACTTGGTCGAAGGGGGTGATTGTGGACTTAGTCTTCAGCTCCTCCCAAGTGGTTAAAACAGGACGTGGAATTGGGACCTCCCCCATTTGACTGTGTCGGCAGCTCAACTGTCGAGTTGTTTAATAAGTAAAGCCTTAATAGCTTTGAGCTACTCCCTTGAACCTCTGTGTATATATGGACGTATTGAGAGCAGATCTAGAGAGGGGGTCGGTTAGCAATGTAGTCTGATGAGTGAGTGAGGCCCAGATAGGGGGAGACAGTGGGGTTCTCCCCCAAGAGTTTTCTGTAACTTTGTATTAATGTTCGTATATAAAGTGAAATTTTCTCTGATTTCATTGCGTGTGTTGTGTATGTGAGTCACCGAGATACCCAACACCAACACGGCCACCACTTTGTTATCTTCTATTTATGCATCTCCCGTCAACTAGACCCTGCATGATAACTTCAATCTAGCCTATAGTGCTTCAGGTATGAGAGCTCACAAGCTATACTACTAGTCTACAAGCCCAAAAAATCCACACCAAATTACTATCTCTCAGCACTTCATCATCCACAAAAGAAACTTATGAACACTATAGACTCTTGCTTTCAATCAAACCCTAGTTTGGCCTTGAACCTGCAATCCCTGGCCGATTTTGCAATGGGGCTTGGAAAAAAGCCACAGTGGGATGGAAATATGGCGTGATATATGTTGTAAGCCCGGGAAGCCTGGCCTCGATCGGAGCACACCAGATCATGTTGGTCAATGGTTGGGATCCGATGAGATGCTAGTTTAATTGCATCTTCGAATGTTTGGATTTACTGCTTTTAAGGTCGTTGCTACAACAGTCCTATTGATGTTACTCATGCATCAAACTAGATAAGTTGGCTCTTTGTTTTTCCCCCTTTATTCATCAGAAAGCTATATCGTGTGTTTTTTTTTTTTTTATCGGCAAATAAATTTATTAAAACTCGAGAAAGGGTACATCGAGGGATAAGGCCAAAACCAAACACAAGTGTAAGGTGAAGGCAAAATTTCCAGCGAAATGCTGAAAATAAAAGAAGAAAGGGAGATAAACAAAAAACAACACCATCACGCAGACTAGTGATGGGAAACCTCCTTCAGCTCCAAAGACAGCCCAGAAAGAAACATAAACAACAGCTCCCAATGGCCTCGAATCACCAAAAAATATCACAAAAGTCTCAGCACCTCTCAGCATTCATAAATAGCATGGCTGAATGAGATATGTAGCAGCAGCATCAAGTTGAATTCCTAATAAAGCATGGCTAAATCGGGCAAATAGCCACATCCAAAAGCATCCCAAAAGTATCATCCAAGAATAGCATCACCACCGCTCAGACTTCTTAAACCAGATTTCACATCAGCAGAGATATCACTAAATGGCATGGAAGTATTTTACCTCAGAAGCAGCAACTTAAGAGTATTTCAACAGCAAATACAGTCAGCAAAATGAAAGTCGCTTCATTGCTGTCAGACAAATAGCAATGAACACGCATATCATGTTCATTGCTGTTTCTTGTATACCTTTTTCTGTTTATTTTACTACTGTGTTCATTAGCATCATCCCTTTCTTTCACCACAAGTATGTTGATTCTTATAGTCTGTATTATGAATAAGAGCAAAGTTGCAATCTTTTTGTTTTGTCAGATGTCAGAATGTTAGTAGAGTTAGAATACTACGAGGGCAATGTCATGATTTCATCGACTTGAAATTAAGACCCCACAAACTGGCACTTTAGTATTCACTGATGACCAAGACCTCACAAACTGGCACTTTAGTATTCACTGATGACCGCTTGAGCTATAGCAAAAGTGCAGGTATACATTAATCCTGAAAATGGTAATACTATGATTACAGAACTATGTTTTTGTTTTCCCTTTTTATAGGTGCCGCGGCATAACTAAGTACTTGGTTTCACACATTCATAACTTTTGGTTTTGCGCTCAGAAAAGCCTGTTCTCATTGCTCTGTACTCCATGTGTTACCGGTGCTTTTGCTTTCACTTTTCTCAAGTAATACCATACGCCAGCTCCAATTCCCACAGCTCCAGCAACTGAAACTGCACTCAAAGTCCCTGAAGATACAAATCCAAAGCAATCAAAAGCTATATATATACCTCTAAAGACACTGAGAACTCATCCCCTCTGTACACAAAAATGAAAAAAATTAGTAATTATATACTCATCGGCAAAGCATTGCAATATTTTGGTAGCATTGCGAAATCTCACCTGCAACAACTCCATTCTTCTTACTATGCCAAGAAACATTAGGATCTGCACATTTTCACAAATAAACCTTAGTTAGCCTAGTGAGCTATCACTCACAAATTCTAACAACAAAATCAATTGGCACGTCGATCAGAATGCGCTACGAACAAAAATGTACAAGGAAACTTTAGATAGATTATAACATAACCTGTGATTCATTTGTGAACCAGAAAGAACTTTGACGTGTCTTAAAATCACAAAAGATTAAGTTGTTGCTCTTAAAAAAATTGCGAGTCAGATTGATGTTAAACATACCTTTGCAATAAGTGGTGACATTCCCTTGATCACACAAACACAAGAAACTCTGTGTCTGTGTATCAAATCCACACCGGCCACCTCCCTTTGACACATCTTGACACTGAAGGCAACTTGTAGTAACCGGAATATCGAAATCGACCCTGATACCGTACTCAGGCACCTGATCATAAGGACGGGTGTCTCCAACATTCTTCCAATAAACACTCGTATAACTCGCGCAATACTTCAGCATAAGCCTCAACGACTCGGTCGCCTTAGGGTAATACGAACAACATGACGTACCACTAGCCAACGCGGACCGACATTCTGGCAAATTACGACAAAGATAACTAGCACTATCGCACGACGAGTCACATTTGTCAGGAAAACGTTCACAAAAAATCGGCTTAGGGGCTATGACCACGTGGTCCGGACTACAATTAAAGAAAAGGTAGTCGTTGAGAGAAGAGAGGGAGAAATGTATGCTAGTGTCGAGGCTAAAAGGCCGCGTTGGGCGAAAATTGTCGCCGTCTAGGCAATTCCACATGAAGGGATCGGCAAGGAGAACGTGCGGGTCCGAGTAGGAGATACTGCGAATCGGGTATGTTCCCGAAGGGGTTCGGAGCTGGAGTTGTCCGTATGAGCAAGCCAGGATTTTTCTGTAGTAAGGACTGCCACAGCCATCGTCGACGCCAAATGGGTAGTTGATTGGGATATCACCACAGGATGTTCTGCATAGGCTTGATTGGGATGTTGTGAGGGTTAGAAGTGAAAATATGAGTGCAACTATAAGAATGAATGCAGAAGTTGATGAAGAAGAAGATGGAGAGAGGAAACCCATTAGAGAATGAAAAATGGAGGGATGATTTGATGGGTTTGTGAAGTAAAATTTGTACTTGTTTTGTTCTAAGGTTGAGGAAAGTGTCCAATGCATATAGTTAAAGTATGAGTTAAGTATAGTTGATTGAAGAATCCCAATGAGTCTTTATGTACCTTTATCTTTTTTCTCTTTTATTCTTTTCTGTTGTTGGGGTACTTCTGTTATCACTACTCTAGGAACTTTTGCTTTGTGTTTTGAGGAGGCTGGGAGCACAAGAATACTTGGAAAAGAAAGTGCTGATGGAATGGGCATATATGGGAGTAGTTATTCCTACCACGTGGTGCTCCAGACTACTTTAGAACCACATATTTATGTGGAGTCCACACACAAGTAGTCATTGACCTCACAAAAATATGTTTGTAGAGTGCTCCCGGACTATTGAATAATTTCACCATATGGGAGGTAACCTATGGAACCAGGGCTAATTTCTTGTCAAGAGAACATTCTTTACACCACCGGTGTAAAACTCCTCTTTTCCACCACCACTTTTGTGGGCCTCATTGCGTATTAATTATTGATCTGAACCGTTCATCTTGTAGGACCCGCTGAATACTACATTTTTGCATAAAATCAGCTTGACCGTCCATTCGCAAAACAAAAATAAAAAATTTATATATCCATCGATGTCCCATCAAACTGATTTTTTGCATGAATGCACTACTCTGCAAGCCCTACAAGATAAATATGGTTCAGATCAAAACAAAAAACTCACAGAGGAACCCATATATGACGGTGGTGGAAAAGTGGGGTTTACACCACCGGTACAAGAATGTTTTCTCTTTCTTTTCCTATAGGGAGTACTTAGTAATTCTTTCATGAGTTCTTCTTCTTTCTTGGGCTCGACTTCTGATTCAATAATCCATAACTTTTTTTAGGAGAATGCAATAACACATCACAAATTCCAGAAAAATAAAAATAAATAACACATAAATTTAAAGCACATGAAGTGTGATGTATAGATGTGTAATGCCCGCAAAATTTTATTTAAGCCGAAACATTCGCCTAGGATTGCCGATCAAAATAAAATAAAATATCGTTCCTCTAGAACGACTTATGTGGTTTTTGGTACGCTAGGCCCAGAATAAAGAGGCCCGATTGTATTTACCAGATACCGAACAAAGAGGATTGTACGCACAACTATTACCAGGCCCACGTTCTAAGAGTCTATAAACAAACATGGCCTGCAAAAATGCATTTCTTAGGAGTTTTGCTGGCTTTTAACAACGCCCAACTCGAGAAAAAGGCCATGATTTAATATTCCTTTTCTTGTGATTTACCCATTGGCAATTTTAAGTTCGATATCCAATCAATTAACGTAATTTTGGTTAGAAAATTCAAATAAATGGCATTCGGCGGCGAATATTACCCTGCATCTGAAAAGCGACTTCTAGTTAAATTTAAAATACAACGAATGTAACGGGAGCGTGCATGGCG
Organism: Gaultheria prostrata; assembly: GCA_036023075.1. Lineage (NCBI taxonomy): Eukaryota > Viridiplantae > Streptophyta > Magnoliopsida > Ericales > Ericaceae > Gaultheria > Gaultheria prostrata. The sequence continues at coordinate 9,571 of JAXBDA010004533.1, read as the reverse complement.
TAGAATATTAGTATATCTCCACGCGTGAAATGAATTTAGACCTTTCTGATTTTATGAATAGTTTTCATGGTGAGAATATTCCTGTTCAAAACAAGGAAATTAATTGACAAGCAGAGACGCGCAAAAAAGAAATTAGCTTCCAAAGTCCAGCGACACTGCTTGTGACCAAATTAGAATTCACGTAAAATGAAAAAAGGAAAAGGAAAAAAACAAGAGCATATGTCCAAAAAGATCAGTGGAAATTGACCTCTTTTCCACATAATTATCCGATAAATACAATAGAAAAAATATTAATCTACTCATACGTACGCCGATTTAATCGTACTTTGCTCAAATTATAAAATTAAATTCGCCAAGAACAATTATAACATCTTAATTATCTTTTTTTTTAGCACTATTCATGCTAATATATGGAGTAGGCTCCATTCCTCTTATCGACTTTTTCAACTTTTTACTCAAAAGTTTCTCCTCATAAAAAAGCCTCAGAAGCTCAACAAGACACAATAAAAGAAACAATCTAACTTTTGTTTACAGTTCAACGACAAAAAAAAGTTACCAGATAATTAAGCTAATAAAATTAAAATAATTTTTGAACACTTTATAAAAAATATTTTGGAGCCGCCACATAGCTTTAAAAATTACTACGTACTCCAGTTTCCCTCATAGAATTACTCGGTCAAGAATGATGCCTCGAAAACTGCAAAGATAGCCTTAGTTGGAAAGAAATTAGGCAAAGAAATGGTGTGAAAGGTATCTTTAGATCTCCATTTGGTGTACGCAACCTACGTGTTTGTTGTCAAATCTCTTGTTTTGTTATCACAGAAGTCTTATGCTTTAATTACCCAAAAAAAAAAAAAGTCTTATGCTTTTTTATAGTATTGAGGCCCTATTCCGCTAATTCAAAAAAACCAAAAAGCCACCTTATTTTTAAAATCGAGTCAGTCACTCTCTCACAATACATCACATAAAAAGTCGTGAAAAACTAAAAAATTAAAAAACTCTCTTAGCGGAACATGTACCCCTGACTTGTCGGTTCAAAGCAACCCTGCCTACATCCAAATTTCAACTTTCACAGCTTTCAAATCCCATCACATTGCACACGGACTTCACACCATACTTGACTCTTCTTTTTTTCCAAATGGGTAAAAGATACTGGCCGCACTCCTACATATCTGAGATGCCGTTTCTCGAAATTTTTTGTCTTTAAGTTAAAAACAAAAGTTTATTTGTTTCCGTTATTTGATATTTTTGATTGATGCATAGGATGATAATGACTCTAGGAAAAACTTTGAGCCAATTTTTCAATATTTGGTGTAAACTAACAGTATATGCCAACGTAACGGTGTTTTCTTTTCTTATAATTTAGTGCGATCAAATGACTCCACTTGCCACCACCACGTGTCTCCGCCTTGACCGTATATCATGTCAGATGGGATGATTTTCTTTAATTACCCATAGGTGGATGAACAATTCAACATATTTTGTACAGTTTTCCCCAATGAAGAGTCTGTGGTCATACATGGTAGAGATAAATGTTGCCTCATGCAAACAAAGGACAAATCCAATTGGTGGTTAAGTTGAATTTCTTCTTCCTTCATCTCTTACAAATCCAATTGGTTGCCAAGTTGAATTTCTTCTTCCTTCGTCTCTTGTCTAGTATTAATTGTAAATAATTAACAATAGTATATATAACCAAAATACGAGGGGTTGGGCATCAATGTCTGAGACTTAGGAGTTTGCTTCCTCTTAGAGTCTCGGGTTCAAAACTTCTCAAGTACTATCAATTCATATGGGATCCATCCATACGAATTTTTGATGTGGCTTTAATTGAACTCCCCTCACATAGGCTGTGTAATTGGATCCCTAAGATTATTACACCCCGTTTGGATGCCGGAGATGATTTGGGGTGGATTTGTAATTAGGGTGGGTTTGAGGCTGGATTTGTAATGAGGGTGGGTTTGAGGCTGGATTTGTAATGAGGGTGGGCCACCTCCTAAGATGAGTGGATTTATAGATGAGGTGTTTGGATGGTATTTTGAGAAGGGAGATTTGGAGAGTGGATAAGAGGACAAATAACTGAATTGCCCCCAATTTATTAATCTAATTGACAACACGATTTATGGGGTAAATAAGTAGTATTAGAATAAATACATAACAAATTTACATAATAATTAGAATAATTATACAATAACTACATAAATATATTTAACATATATTATATATATAAATTTAATATTTCCGAAAAAAATTTAAAAAATAAGTATAATGAATGTCAACTTTTCCATATGAATATCAAAAAATAATACCCCTATTTAAACTATATGAATATTTTATTGCAAGACGGGTGGAGGCTGTCGTTAGCCAACGAAAGTGGAGCTAGAGTTGCAATCCGAACAGTGCATCAAATCCAGGCACCAAAATTGCATCCAAACGGTGGACTAATGTGGGTTCGGGATTACATATTCGGAGGGAAGCCAAATCCGACATCCAAACATGATGTTAAAGTCACACGTAAACTGGCCGGATACCAAAGAGTCTACGTAGTCACTTTTAAGATTTCCACTTCCATAACTTCTTGTTTAATATACTGTAAAAAAAGTACTTCATGCATGCGTGTAGTATAGGACACTATCTCTAGCTCCTTTCCAAAAAAGGGTTAGGTAGTGAAAACCTAGTTTTGGACGTTACCTACGAATTTCTCTTTCGGGAGTTTAATTTACAACTTGGAAAGTGGAAAAAAAGAGCCATTTTATGTGATTTTACTGCTAACTCTTTCCTGAAACGTCTTTTCCCTTTATAATTATCACTTAAATCTAGTTGGGTTGATACTAAAACAGTCCTTCACCTTTATTAAATTAATTTCACTGGTAAGTCTATTATTGTATGCTTCCACCACTTTCCCAACCAATTTGCAAAAGTCAGAAACATGCATGAATTTATAATCCGAAATCCATAAAAGTTGCTTTGCCAATTACCAAACCGAAATTATCCGATCAAAAAATCGAAACAATTTAGGAACCAATCTCAACCAATTGCCTAATAATTTTCTTTAAATTTGCTCCCTTTTCTCCCTTCTCATCTCATATATTTTTCATCAACTTTTTTTTATTGGGTGGCAGTCGCTATAAGGTCCACTATAGCTATTTCCTAACATTTGCAGTCCATATATTTTTTTCCTAACACTTCTAGTCCACTCACGCATCCAAAGTACGACAATACCCTAGCTTACAAGTGAAGTATGTCGCGGTGCCGAAAAATTTAAGTGGCGACGGAAGAATCGTCGATGCTGGGAAAGCCACCAGAAAATTTTACCAACGCCAGTAAAGTTACCGGAAAATTGGACTTTCGCCGGAAATGTCGCCGGCACAGATATTAGATGTGGTTATCTACGCTGGCAGCTTTTCCAATCTGATACCTATAGCAACTGGCCCCATATCTGGAATCATCAGATGTGGTTATATGGGCTCACAAGATGTGGTTATCTGCGCCAGTGATTTTTCCAATCTGATCCCTATATCAAGTGGCCCCATATCTGGAATTACCAGATGTGGTTATCTACAAGATATGGTTATCTGCGCCGGTGACTTTTCCAATCTAATCCCTATAACAACTGGCCCCATATCTGCAATCACCAAATGTGGTTATCTGGTCTCACAATATGTGTTTATCTGTGCTGGCAACTTTTCCAATCTGATCCCTATAGCAAATGGCCCCATATCGGGAATTACCAGATGTGGTTATCTGGGCCGGCGACTTTTCCAATCTGATCCCTATAGCAACTGGCCCCATATCTGAAATCACCAAATGTGGTTATCTGGGCTCACAAGATATGGTTATCTATAAGATGTGGTTATCTGCGCCGACGACTTTTCCCTATAGCAACTAGCCTCACATCTTGTCAGTCTAGATGACTACATCTGATCCCAAGTAGGCTTTGAAAAAAATAGATGTAGTACATATCTTGTGACTCCAGATAACCACATCTTGTGACTCCAGATAACCACATCTTGTGATTTCAGATATGGTTATCTACACCGCCGACTTCTCCGGCGAAGTCCAATTTTCCGGCAACGGTGAAATTTTCCAGTGATGTTTTCCAATAAGAGTATATTATGTTTTAAATTTAATGTGAGGGTATATTTGTCTATTAAAAATGAAGAGTGGATCTTACACCTTAGAAAATTCTAAAAGGTGGATTAGAGGTGTTATGGAAATATGATAGACCTTAGAGTAATTCCTTATTTTATCCGAGTATTTTTTGCCTATTTGTTCGCTGATTTTGATTCATTTGTCACATGCCAAAATCAAGAGATAAGAATGCAGGGGATAGAGGATCCTCTATGAGACGACGACCCGGTCTACCCGTGCCGGATCACGTTTGTCAAAAGAAAAATAACTTACGATAAGATTATCCTAAAAAGATCCATTGACTCAGTTCACAAGCCAGTATTCAACAAACAAAAAAAACAAGTAGTATTTCGGTTGAGCAACTCTTGTTGCTTGTGCATATCTTCACATAGCGTTGGATAAGCAAAATAAATGGGACACTATAATAGAAGCCGTAAATGAATGAGGAGTTCTTTTTTTGTTTCTCCACGTGATAGTAAATGTAATTGATTTGTCGGTCCTAACAGAATTTGAAAATAGAAAACTAGAGAAACCACTTTGAAACTTTTGGAGAAAGTTTAAAAGCAATTGGAAAATCAAAGAAAATTAAAGGCAAAACCAGTTGTTGTTGTGGAAAAGAAATACTGAAGGCTGCTTTGTCCTAAGCTAGACACGAATATCCACGCGATTGCCAAACAGTCAATGAATCTCGAAGAAATTAAGGCTGAAATACAACGGGTGTTGTCAATAAGTTCAATCTGTACACCGTAACATAGAACATAGATCTTAGGATCCGTTTCACTGAATTGATTATTAACTTTTTTATTTTTTATATTTTACAAGACATATTATTCTTCTCATAAATATCAATTAAAAAAGCCCAAAAAAACAAAAAAAAAAAAGTCAGCTTAGTTTTTGGAAGTTGAGGTGTTGCATGGGTTTTGTTTTTGGGCTGCCTTTTTGGAGGGAGGTGGCGATATGATTGTCGGAAAGAGTGGGTGCCATTTATTGTGATGCTTGCTCCTTGTTGTAATGCCATCATTTCTCCGACCCTTTCAATTGTTGTACGCTATGATGCACGGACATAGACACTGGGACACGGGAATGCTAAAAAATGGGGACACGGACACGGCAGGGGACACGCCACGTGGAAAAAGAAAAAAAAAATATATATATATAATTTTTTAATATTTTTTGTTGTAAAATGTAAAAATAAGAGTATATTTGTAAAAAAATTTAATTTTAGTAGGCAAATATGTTATAACTCAAAATAGTTGGGTTTGTAATGTAATCAAATACTCCCTCCGTCTATTTTATAGTGTGTACATTTCCATTTTGGGATGTCCCTTAATAAGTGTGTATTTTAAAAAGTTAGTGGATACATTTCCTATTTTGCCCTTAAAAATAGATTCATTTTTAAAAAGTTAGTGGATATTATTATATTGATAATGGTAAGTAATGGAAAGTAGATGTAAAAGTTGTAAAAATTGATGTGAGAGAAAAATAGTTGGAATTCTCAGGTAACACACTTAAAAAGGGACAGAGGAAGTACCATATATACTCCTATACATTTATATATTTTTAAAAGAGAACAACTTTTATCACAGAAGAAGACATCAGCACCTGTCGTCTGTTGACCTTCTTCATGCTCTGAACAGATCGAGCAGCAGCAGCGAGCCTTATGTCACGACGATGAGTACCCATTCTCTCTCTCTCTCTCACTATCTCTCTCTCTCTCTCTCTCTCTCAACTACGACAACGATGATCAAAGAGGTGAGTCGACGATCAGAGATTTAGAGGTGATTCAACGACCCGATAAGAGGTGACCGGTGATTCAACGACGACGATCAGAGGTGATTTCTCTCTCTCTCTCTCTCTCTCTCTCTCTCTAAGTCGTGTCTCATCTGTGTCCCCCAGCCGTGTCCCCATCAAAATATTCGATTAAGCCGTGTCCCCTTCCACGTGGCGTGTTCGGACACGTTTCCCGCCGTGTCCCCGTGTCCGGACACTGCGATACGGTACTCCCGAACAGTGTCGGTGCTTTGTAGGTTGTATGTAATTTCTTGAGATTAATAAAAAGAAAATTTCGTTGTTCAAAAAAAATATAGAACACCTTAACAAAAAGGTTTAACCTGATTCGATAACTCTAAGGTTATCATATTACTTTGGGAGAAAATGAACAGTGAGTATCATTGTGGACAAGACCATCTATTTTGGAGGAATAGGAAGAAAAATCCATTAAATCAATCACTACAGTACACAAAACCGAACATAAAAACCTAAAAAACTACCAAAAAAAGTACAACTACCAAAAAAGAAAACAAATCGGAAAAAAACATAACAAACCACCGCCGGTGCCATCGCCGCCGCCGCTCGCCGTCGGTGTGGGAGGCCAAATCGGCCTCCCCTTGGTCCAAAAATCAAGATTCCAGCAGCCCACACTGACCGGAGAGTAGATCCGGCCATGCATGGGGAGTTACCGGCAAATCCAAAAGGGGAAGAAGTAAAGGGGTAGGAGAGAGGAGGGGTTGGGCTGGAAGAAGGTGGAAGGGGGTGGTGGGGGAGGGGACATGCGACGGAGGAAGGGGGCTTCTCCGGCCCAGACCATCTATTTGTTTACGATGAAATGTCATGTTACAATTACCAAACCAAATAACTTTTTAGTATATGATTTACAAATTGAGTAAGCCAGTTGAATATAAGGGGTGTTTTGGGAAAAAATAAGCCAAGCTTATTGGCTTATTGAGAAACAATAATCCTACAGGTTTGGGCATATTGGCTAACAATAATTGAAAAAATATGCTAATTTAATTTAGATTATTAGCTGAATAAAATACACCAAGTTTGAAATTATTAGATTATTACCATTAATCATTTTTTCAGTATTTTAAGTATTTTCAGTCATTAATTTGACGGAATGTCAAAATTGAAATTCGTCTGAAATTATAAGGACGAAATTGACACAAAATATTTTATAAAGGCGAAATTGAAACTTGATGTATTTTGTAAGGATTAAAATAATAAATAAGCTTCTTTTTTTTAGCCAAAATATGCCAAGTAATGTAACCTGTGGTAAGTTCCACACATCTGGACCGACCAGTCACCAGTCTGCAGAGAAATTGGCCCACCTCCATGAAAATCGTCGTGTGAAATAAAAAAGATACCCACAAAGGTAAAAAACTTGGGTGCAGGTAGGTTATGATCACGTGGTATCTAATTACGCATTTTGGTTTTTCAAAAGTGTTTGGAACTGTCCTGATTGCAAACAATGAAAGAGGAGAGAGAGGGGGGAATAAATATCAACTGCCCAAAATACTTTTGAAGCATCGAGATGCATAATCGGTCACCATGTAGCCATACTCTACACGCAACCAAGTTTTTCTCCGGGAGAAGAATTCAAATCGGGTGTAAAAAAAGTCTGCTGCTTTTCTTGAATCACGGCCGCCCACGCTAATAATCAAACCACTTCATCATGCAAGACACCCACGTGGGGGTTGGTATGTGGTCAAACGTAAATCCCTGTCAAACTTTACAACTGTTCTCAAACTGATTTTTTGTTTTGTTTTGTTGCCCTAATTTGTTTCATTTGCTGTGTATTAGAGGTGTTCCACCAAGCGAGTTTTTTAACTTTTTTATTTTTCAAGACTTTTTATGTGATATGTTATGATTGAGTGACTGTTTTGGTTTTTGTAATAAGCTGATTTTTTGGATTTTTTGTTGCACTTCATCATGCAAGACACCCACGTGGGGGTTGGTATGTGGTCAAACGTAAATCCCTGTCAACTTTACAACTGTCCTTATTACTAGGGCTGCACAAAAAAATCGGTGTTCCGCGAATCCGAGCCGAACCGAACTAATCTGTGCTTTTTGGATTTTAACGGTGGATTTAATGGTTTGGACACGGATTCAAAAATTAAAAAACCGTGACTCGCGGTTCGGACACGGATTTTGATTTTGAAACCGTAGATTAACCGATCCGAATCGTAAGATTCTTATATATGTACATACATATATATACAAATATATACGTAGGATAATTAAATTTATCAAAAAAATTAATGCGATTCAATGCAATGGGTGTACCTCTCAATCAAACTCAGGAGATAAATTGTAACATGATAAGGGATGTGTTGAATTGTGTCTTTGTTGAGTATAAAAAATGGAACTCAAGAGCTCCGATTTTGTGAACTGGATGATGAACTTGATGAGTAGATGGCTTATGCTAAACCTTTGTTGCCCATTTATTCTTGGGCAATTTCAATTAATGTTTGTTTTACTGTGTTTTTTGTGAACTCACTTAGTGATGATAGACTAGATGATCAGTAGATGGCTTCTAAATGTATGCTTGTTTTGGACTTGATGATCAGTAGATGGCGACATTTTTGCTTGTTTTTTGTGAACTCCCTGAATGAATATATTTGTGAAGCCCGTTTATGTATTCGAGATAGGTTGTTGAGTTTGGATTTTTGAATGAGTTGATGAATTATTTTTTTTAGAATAAGTTGAAAATCCGTTGACAAATCCGGAACCGATCATGATTCGCAGATCAAATTATAACCGAACCGTGAGACTTTTGGATCGGACCCGGATTTCATTTTCATAAAAACCGTGACTCGCGGATTAGGATTGGATTCATGCTAATCCGATCCGATTTGGACCGTGTGCACCCCTACTTGGTACTTTTCAGTGCGTCCAATTATTTTTAAACTTAATTCATTACTGGTCCGTTAAAAGATTATTGATACATTACTATATCTCTCACAAATTTTGGACTAAACCCTCCAATCAATTGCAGAGAACCAATAAGTTTTAAGTGCATCTAGAAGTGGCTGTTAGGGCAGCTAAATGTATTAAATGGTATTTTCGATATTTTGTATTTATTTTTCTACAAATAAAGACCAGTTATTTCTCCTAATTAACTAGACTCAATAGTAATTTTAATGAAACCGAATCGTGAAAACATGGAATTTAGTGAAAACTCAGCCTAACACTTATGGCATCTATTTTGGGAAAAGAGAAAAAAGAGCCGCTACCGCCCAAAACATATCCAAACATAAACCTAAATTTTTTTTATTTTGTTTGATCGGCTAGCTGAAATTCTATTATTAGCCAAATTTGGGAACAAGATCCCCGTGACCAAGAAGAGAAAGGAAGAAAAATGATTGGTACATGTTCAATTGAGGCACCTCGGAAAATGGCTAGCTTTAGAGCTTATTTGGGGAAGACTAAATTTGGTAAGCCCATTTTGAATGGGTTCCATAAGAATTTTAGGGTAGTTGTCCTAAATTAACTACTACTCTCTCCGTCCCGAATTTGTTGTCATTTTACGAGTTTGCTTGTCATTTTTCAATTACTTATATCTCTCAATCTATAATGTGTTTTACAATTTTGAAAATTTTGTTTAATAGTACTCATCGAGAACTATCAAACAAGATCCATATTGAATATATACAACATTACACAT
>JAXBDA010004532.1:0-28518 GCA_036023075.1 Gaultheria prostrata | reverse complement strand
CTACTCTGGAATCGGATTAAACAGCGAAGATTAGCTTGATCGATAGTCCTTGATTGTGCTATTTCTGAAATCGAATTGAACAGCGGCAGTGGAAATCAATTTCCAAATCTTATTCGAATTGTTGCAGCAACGAAGATCGAGCAGAGAGAGAGAGGCAGAGAGAGAGAGGCTGGGCTTCAATTGAGGTGGGGCACGGGTTTTGTGGTTTAACGGCTGGGGTATTTTGGTCCGGAAAGTTTGATTATGGCCTTATGGCCCAACGGGCTAAAATTTAATGAAGCTGGTCTGTTACAAATTTCTCTAATGTCCTTTTCATTAAAAGTGTCAAATATAGTGGATTTATGGCTAAGTGGCCCAAAAAACATATGTTTTTTCTCCAACGGCTAAGTGAAGAACCTCCTAACACGAAGGCCTTCAATATCCATCTCTTAAATTGCAAAACAATCTCCTTCTCCGAAAAGGAATCCCCTCCTCTGACTATAGCCAAATTCAATTTCATGTTATTTTCAGTTTCCAAAAAGCGAAAGAGAAAACAAAACGAGAGAGAGAGAGAGAGATTCAACAACAAAAATAGCCTAGCTTCATGTTGTGTATATTCCTTCATATATATGCTGGTAACCACTGACCATGATTTTTAACCAGAATTTTAGGTTATACTCGCCAACACCCTACCTTGATCGAGCCATGGACAAGGCGGAAAACAAACGCAAACATGTTCTTCGTCCTGGAGAGGACATTTCATGCCAATTATGGCAAGCCATCACAACCCTGAAATTTGGGTCATATATGTAAAAGAGTTCATGCAAAGAAAACGAATGGCCAGGGCAGTGGGGCTGGGCAGGGGGCACTTCCTTTTCGTCCAGCCGGGTCACTGAATAGCATTGGACATAACTTCGCACCAGGGGAAGCAAAAACAGCCCCTAGTGATGATTCTAAAACACTTCTACTTTAGGATTTTGCCATCTTAAGTGTGCATGCTCCTTCGCTCCGATTAACCACCCGACCCAACATGTTGCTATATTTTTCACCTTTAAACTTTGTTGTTTGACATGAGAATTCTCTGCATTTCGTTTCACCATTTTCCAAATTTGCACTGGGTTTCGCTTTATCTTTATGGCAGCTCAAAATTGGACAGTGTAAGTGTGTAACCACGTGCCGGTAGTGCATGGTGAATCAATTCCACACGGGCATAAATCTTCTTCTTTCTTAGTTAGTTTGCAAACGAGAAGGAAGTTGGGAATTTCGCGCTTAGTTAGTTTCGTTTTTCTAAGTTGGGATTTTTTTTTGTTTTTTGGTGCACTCTTAGTTGGGATTTAATCTTCCAAACTAATGTAGTCTGTAGACTTGTTTGAGAAGATGCCTCGACAAGGTAAGGATTCCCTAGCCTCATTCTGAAATGGGCCAAAATAAAACAATCTTGTCCATCAGTCTTGACCCCTTCCATTCGGAAAGAGGCCAAGAAAGGCCAATTCTTTCATTAATCCAATATGAAGGTCATCCGGAATAACAGAACTTCCGAGATTTACAGTACTTGGTCAGAATTTTTTTTTTTTTGATCGATAAAAGAAGCTTTATAGAAGAATCTCGAAAGGGTACATCGAGAAGGGGGGAGGGGACATCCAACCGAGGTTGAATAAAAGAAAAAAGAAAGGAAAAGAAAACAAACAAAGATAACAATAGCCCAAACGAAAACTCCCAAAAGAGCCAAACCCAAAACCAAAGAAAACCAACGCAAGATTCACCCGAAAATCAGCCCCTAAAAGCCAAAAGACAACACCTGAAAACCGACTTCAACCCTTGCCACACCAAGACACCCACCAAAAAAACAAAAAGATCCTTTACTTCTCAATAGATTCCTTCCCAATTCTAAACCTTCGATTGTGATCTTCCTCAATCATTTCCTTTAAGAGAGCTTCATCCCTGGAAGAAGGTTAACATCGAGAGATTTCGCCCTGGCTAAAGAAACTGAAAAATCTTCCTCCACCCTGTTTCCCATGCTATTTCCTCCCTGTTGATCTAGTCTTGCTAGTTTTGAGCTTTAAATGTGATTTTTAGTTGTCATTACTATGACGTTTTTCTTTGATTTAGTGACCCCACGCATCTGAACTCCTAGAGTCGCCACTGCGTAATGAAATTCTAGGCTTCGTCTCTGCTTCTATGTAAAGTGGTTCTTGGAATCAATACATAGGTGTCGAAAAAACTCTCTATAATCCTAAGTTATCTAACAATTTTTCGGTCGCGAGTGTGAAACACAAAATTAGACAAATGATGGCTATGTATATAGACACAAACTTTGACTTTCCAAGTAGCAATACATTATTATAGAATCTAAGTTTAGACACAAACTTTCGCTATGTATATGGACAAATTCCGTGTCCACCACTATATAGAATGATGCATATACAGATAGAGCGAGAGCAGAGAACATATTTTGAAGCAACTAATGTAAACAGAGCTCGGCGAAAATAACCTGTTGGGTGCTATTTCGGGCGAACCTGATTTGAATCAAACAAAAATCAAAGGGTTATTTGATTAGAAAACTTCGAAATTATTACAATGTAGGACGAAGAAACGTGAAAGAATTGAAATCAAAAGGGATGAGATTGGTGGAACGCACCGCGTTTTCGAGACGACGCTTGCTGCGAAGCGGTACATGGTTTTTCGTGTAGAGAGAGAGAGCGCAGAGAAGCAACACTACAGGAACATCAATATACAGTTTCGGATATAGTTGCTTGCCACGAAAGTAAGGGAAACACTGTACGAATATCTTATGAGAACCGGTTTTGGGCCAAAACTCGTAAAGCCGCCAAACTCACCACTTTAGGCACCCAAATTTTAACCAATTTAGGGGCACAATCGTGTAGGCCCTTATAAATGTGAGGTGTATGTAAAAATAAAGTTAATGGTTAAAAATTTGGAGGGCCCGACCAGGGACATGTTGTGAGGGGACTCATTACACGCGTATAGTAAGCTCCCTCGGCCATTTGATCGGCGACCGACGGTCCACATAAGTTGGAGTTAAATTAGATGTAAAAATATTTTTTCTAAATGTAAGATGATCCGGACCATCGGTTACTGATCGGACGACTGAGAATCCCTTCACGACAGGGTCCCTGGGTCCAGCCTAATGAAAAGGTCCGAACATGAGGTAAGTTGTGTCTTATTGTTCAAGTGTGGAAGATTTTTTAAACAAGATTAGCTTTTTAATATTGACGACAGGGATTTATGTTCCGAATTGAAAGTAATATAAAGAAGTTAAAAAGGCTCATTGATGTGCTCACTTACTTGAAGGCAAATGATACTAGTTGTTTTCCAAATAGGATACTATATGAAAGTATCTAAACCTATATCCTAGATACGCTAATGAAAGTGCATAAACCCTCAAAATCATATGAAAGTATCTAAACTTCTAAAACCCTATGAAACCGTATGATACCCTAAGTGCCTAAATCAAAAAAAAAAAAAATGACCGACCTTAATAGTAATTAAAAAAGAGTGACTACCTTAATGATTATAAATATTTATTTTCTGACCGTAATGGTAATTGTTCCTTGATATAGGAATCTTATTTCAGTCAACCAAATCATAGGAGAGATTGGATGATTTTTTTTAACCCCAAAAAGGGTAGGACGGGACAACCCCATGTCCGATTGGATGATTGATTATTGTATATTGAAAAGACGTTGGTGGGAAAACTTAATTATTCACGTTTAACTAGTACTTGAGGCTAAAAATGCGAGAAAGTGATGTTTAAATTGTAGTTTTTGGTATTTTTGTGATGGTTATTCATTTTGGGTATTTATAATCTCAAATGCATGTAATGACTTAACTATGGAGGGTTTTTCTTGCTGTAACTATTTTAAATTTTATTATGCAGAGCATAGTGAGATTTTAGGGCCCCATTCAAAAAATTTGCAGCCTTCTTAATACTTTGATAAGTTTTTTTTTTTTTTTGTCATATTTATCAAAGAACACATCAAATGAGCACAAACGTATATATCAAACGAAACACAAACCCAATATTAAGTTTTTACATTTGAAAAAAAAGATTGTGATGTTCTGCAAGTGTTGAATAACATCCACTGCATCCACAACACCTATGCATAAAACCCAGTATACTGTATACCCAACCCTTACCATGAGGATGATATCACAGAAAAAATATCAAATTTTCCGGTGCTTGGCTTTCTCAATACCAGACCCTTCCTGCTCACAACGACATCTGACTGTTCTGAGGGATTTCCAAAGTTGGATAAGTTAGTCCAGAGGGAGTCATGGCTTTAAACCCTAAACGCCTGAACTCTTGTCTCGTTTGCTAAAGAATCAGGAGATAACCGCTAGACTATAAATTCTTTATTAATTGAAAGTTAAATAATACCTAATTTAGTTTTCTTTGGAATATGAGAATTTTATAAGGAAACAAGGAAAGGTTGCCTCCCGCGCTGGGATATATAAGACGCACCAATCCCATCCCCTGTAGACTTCAGTCTGTACTCTTTCTCTCAGCAGCAGTAATAGTAAACAGGCAGGTTTTTTCGTCATCAATCTCATGGTAGACAAATCATGCCATCCAGTCCCCCATGACAACGCCAACTCTGGTTCTCTCTCTCTCTCTCTCTCTCTCTCTCTGCGTGTGTGTGTGTAGATATAGATGATGTATGTATACGCTATGGTGTGAGAAACAAAAGCACCTCTCTCTTTTTTCTTTCGATTTCGTTTGTATGTACATGGGTAATCTGTGTCTAGCCTAGTGCATATATCTATATGTCAAATTACAGCCACAAATTTTTCTTTTGATGCACTTTTTAAAGACATTGGACAGTATCTGAGTCCAACTAGATTATAAAAGTAGTTTTTTTTTCAAAACTATTTCTCACAATATATTGTTTACTTCGTCATTGAACTATCAATTTTATTTACTTGGTCCTCCAACTATCGAATTGCATTTTATGTGGTCCTAATGCTAACTTCCGTTGAGAAAGCAAACGGAAAACTTTTTATGTGAATGGCACTTGCCTAATTCCCCAACTCGAAATGCAAAAAGGTGATTTCTCTCCCAAGATCTTGAATGAAACCCAAGCTTTGTATGACACCCCTAAATTCTCTCTTGTAAAGCACCTAAATTCTATAATCCGGGTGCCCCTTTTCTTTTGTTTGCTAGGTGAGCATCTTCTGTTCCTCTGTTATTGCAACAAAGAGAAATATGACTCCACAATTCCAATTCTGATTTTAGCGACGGTGCAAAAACCATATGCACATACATATCAAAATCCGAACGGGAATATAAACAATGTACGAAAAGCAATTACATAATTACGATAGGGGAGATCAAGCTTTCATTGATCGAAATCTGGGTTTGAGTGTGTGTGAAGGCTGGGTTCGTTGATTATAGAGATGAGAGAGAGGAGTGGGTATGGAAGCATAGATCGAAATCTGGGTATGGATCGAAATTGGGGAAACTGGGTTTGTCAATTAAATACAGAGATAAAAGAGAGAGAGAGAGAGAGATTGAGAGTTGGTTTTGTAGGTTGATTTGAGAGTTGAAATCACGTTTTTGCCTTCAAAGGTGGCGGAAAGAGTGCAAATTTGTTCACCTTCACCCAATGAGGGTAAACAAAACCCTCACAAGCATGATATCATTTTGTTGTGGGATTCACATCATTTATGGTGGACCCCACACTATTTCAACCAATCAGAGTGAGTGTTTTGTTCACCCTCATTAGCTAAGAGTGAACAAATTTGCACTCGGAAATTAGGCATGTGCCATTTACATGACGTTTTTTCCATCTGCTTTCTTATCGCAAGTTAGAATTAGGACAACATAAAATGCAATCTGATAGTTGGAGGACGAGGTAAACAAAATTAGTAGTAAGAGGACGAGGTAAACAACTGGTGTATATTTTGAGGGATATTTTCTAAGTTACAACTCAATTTCAATGGACAGAAGCTTCCTGAATGCTTCTGACAAACTGGAAACAGTTGTCCGATACTGTCTAGTGTCTACATTTGAGATAACTAGAAGTTCTCAAGGCACTCTTTATTTTGATGCTAACTTTTTAAAAAGTTGTAAGGTCAACAAGAGAGATGCCGCCTGCTCACTACACATTCAAGATTGATTCGTTCTCGCTATTGTCTAATCTACTATCAATGTCTAGAGTGGAAAAATATGAATCTGGTAAATTTGAAGCTGGTGGCTATAAATGGTGAGTTTGAATTTTCTTACTTTTCAAGAATCTCCAGTTTTGCACTAATGCAGTCTTTGAGATACAATAGCTTAAGCCGTCTGCTTGTGTTGTAGGAAACTGTCACTTTATCCAAGCGGAAGGAAGGAAAGGAATGCAAATGGATACATATCTCTCTATTTGGTAATGGCAGAAACAGATACTCTGCCACTTGGTTGGGAAATAAATGTGAAATTCGACATTTTCGTGTATGATCAAATTCGAGACAAGTATTTGATATTCCAAGGTAGCTGCCCATTCACCATCAAGTGTGTGTCTGTCAGTGTGCGTGCGCGCGCGCGCGTGTGCTTGTGTGTGTATGCACAGGCATGTGTGTGCGGGCGTGTGCAATTGTTGGGGTTTTATGGGTTTGATGTTTCTCTCTTTGTGCAATAGATGGCAATGGTGGAGTGGTGCGATTCCATGGGATGAAGACGGAGCATGGGTTTCCTCAATTACTTTCCCTTGAGAAATTCAACAATGCATCAAATGGATACCTAGTTGGTGATTCATGCATATTTGGCGCTGAGATTTTTGTTATCAAGCCTACTGGAAATGGAGAGTGTGTTCCATATTGAAGACAGATGATGACTTTCATTCGTGGAAGCTGGACAAATTTTCAACTTTGAATATGGAGCGATGTTGGTCTGAAGAGTTCAAGAGTGGAGGGCATAACTGGTATCTCCTCTATTTTATGCACTTTTCCATTCCAATAGCATTGTGTAAATACAAAATAGCTGAAGTTAGATGTTATTCTCCCTTTCTCTTTTTGAATCCAGGAAGCTAATGGTTTATCCCAAAGGAGTTTCAAGCCAGAGGGGCAAATATCTGAGTCTGGGAATAACACTTTTGGGCGATACATCGCTTCCTCCTGGAAAACAGTTAGCTGAATATAGGCTCCGCATAAGGGATCAAATCCATGGTGACCACGAGGAATCGACAGGTGAACTTGCACTTTTCCTTCGATTCACTGCTCCCAACTATTCTCTCGCTCATTACGTCATTAATCTAAATAGCAAGACAACTAGTTTTGAACAACTTTTTGCCTTTAAAAGTTTCTAAAGGTAAGTTTTCATAATAATGCAAACCATTCTGCTGCAGATGCTGCCTTGTTTTCTACCTCTGCTGGTAGTAGTGGTTGGACATTCAGCAAGTTCTTGTCACTGAGTGCTATTCATGACACGTCAAAGGGCTTCCTGGTAAATGATACTTTGATTGTTGAAGGACAAGTTAAGGTATTATCAGCAGTCAAGAGATTCTCCTGAATGCCTGAAGGTGCTTCTATTACTCTTTGGAACTCAGTAATGTTTCTAGCTATTATCGTTTTTGCTTGTAGAAGTTGCAGATCCTCCAGTGAAAGAAAGTACTCTACTTATGTTGATGTTTCGTTTTTCTCCAAATACTGGTCCTCGTCTGGTTTTATGCAAAAGGCATAAACCAGACGAATTAGCAGATTAAATTTTTAAAAATGGAGGAAGGCGAAGCATGTGACAATGGAGTCTGGAAGCTTTGCATGCTTGACTTGCATCTTTGCAGAACAATAAAGATATAATACGTTGCTCTCATCCATTAGAATTGTGGTCGCAGCCTCGTAAATCAGAATTGAGTTTGAGTCTGCAACCTGCATCTATGTTGTAGAGGGTAGCATATTATCCCATGCTGATGGGTTTAAAATGTCTATGATAGCTATTTTCAATCCTTATAAAATATTACATATTGCAAATGAATTTCCTTTACCTTTTCAAAAGTTTACGTCCATTGTCCTATGGATAACACGACCCGAACACGATACGAAGTTAGCGGGTTAGTGTTGAGTATTTCTGACACGAAACACGTATATGACACGACCCGAGAACATGATTAATAAATAGGTCAGGTTCGGGTTCAACCTGCATAACCCGAGAATGACACGAATTAACCTGTTCGTCTATTCGTGTCGACACGGTAACCCGATAATGACTCGAATTAACCCGCATAACCCGAGAATTAACCTGCATAACCCGAGAATGACACGAATTAACCGTGTCATTTCGTGTCATGTTCGGGTCAAATTTGTCTAAATAGGTCGTTTACAAGTTAATCGTGTCAACCCGAACACGACACGATTATTAGCAAGTCGGGTTAGGTTTAGTTTTTCGACACGATTAGTAAAGCAGGTCATTTCAACACGAACCCGATATGACACGAACCCGATTTGACACGACACGAACACGAACACGACACAACACGACCCGACGCCCACCCCTAATCTACTGTCTAGCATAGATCCATTCAATGAGTAAAAACATTTGTTAAAAGGTTACAAAATTTGACTAAAGACAAAAAAATACGCAGCTCCATGCAACTTTTTTATCTCAAAACTTTTCTCCAAACACAACCTTCGATTCTAAAATATCACATGCCTACCACTTTTCGAAGTCATTCTAGTGAAAAGAGTGCATTTCAACTGAGAGATAAAATGAGAACAGGGCCATCCATTCAAACTTAGTTTTACTTTTATAGTTTATCGGACCAAGCTCCCACCGAGTTTATATCCTCCATTTTTGGACTGTAGTGGGCCCTTTTGGAGCTCACAATAATGATAGGAAACGTTCATATTTTTTATTTTGCAACAAAGTATGTCCTCTTACAAAAATTAATCGATTACTATATAAACAATTTGTATTCAATCTATTTTGTCTTTCACAATTCCGAACTGTTAATGTAGTCGTCAATGTCGGATGAAGCTAATTTTGTATGCCGATTGAAGTTTTTGAGAGACCGAAACCATGAGCGTTCAGATAAGTGTTGTGGACCTGCGAAGGGCCCACAACGGCCTTAAACTGGACCAAAATGGAGGATAAGGAACTGGATGGGAGCTTGCTCCAGTTTGATGTCCTCATTAGCAACCAAATTTTTCATATGGGAATAATAGTTGGATCCCAGGTGGACTAACCGAATAGGGTCTTCACCCCATGGTAGCAAAAATAAAGAGCTGTCCGGCGAAATAATTTCGGCTGTTGGTTTTTTTTGGTTGTTGCCTTGGCATGTTGCCATGGTCTTGATTTCCTTTCGATTCAAAGGTTAGTTCTGCCTCTCTATGGAGATGGTTTTTGTGATCGATCCTCTGTATCTTTTGTTTCCTGTTCCTTTAGGACTCTCAAGGCCATGCCCTTGGTCCATGTTATTGGTTTGTAAGTCTAATTGATTACCTTACCTGCAAAAAAAAGTTCGAATCTCAATACACACTTCACGAGTATGAAACACGGTCACAGATATTAATATATTTTTGTTGGATACCTATTCTGTTAGATCAAGCACTAACCAACTCATCTAAAAGCTTGTTGTTAGAGGAAGGCACAACTTAATCTTGGGCAACGCAAAGCCCTACACTTAGTGGCAAGTGCAGGCGGACATGACGCGCTTCGCAATGTTGTCCATATAGCACTGACGGGTGAAGGCGGTTAGTCCTCCCAATACGTATAACCCGCGTAGCAGGGGCGGCTCGAGTACAGGATGGAGGGTGAATGCTGGCCCCATAAAGCCAACATATTCAAGTTCACACATTATCCACTACGTGTTTAGCATTTTCCAACAAAGAAAGAAACATGACAAACGGTAAAACACAAGTTAATTTCCTAAAACAAACAAAATAAAGATTATGCCTTTCAGCCAAATAGTTGTCCAATGTTCTAAAAGGTATCAAAAGAAAAATGTGTGCTTGTAATCAGACTTAAAAGATACAAAAACATACTACGTGTGTACACAGAACACACACACACACAGGGAGACGGAGAGAGAGAGAGAGAGAGAGAGAGAGAAAGGGCACCAAAGTCGGCATTGTCATTAGGTAGAGGATGGAATGATCTCTCTTCCATGTTTTTTGCGGCCTTCTGGACGGGATTTAGATTTTGGACGAAGAACGTCCCGCCTCCCTGTGCTGCTTTTAAAGGGTTTTGGCAGTCTATTTATGGAGGGGTAGGGGGGATCCCAAACGGCAGTTTTTTAATGGGATTTTGTTCTCAATTCGAGCATCTACACTCCTTACCCAAATTTTTACTTAAATTTAAGTAAAAATTTGGGTAAAAACTTGATTTGGTATTACTCATTCCAACTCTTACTCAAATTGTACGGTGGAGATTCAATCTACAACATTGAATAGTAAAAGGATAAATAAAAGTGCAAAAAAAGGCCTTGAATATTTGGTTCTGGATTTGGTGAAATATTTGAGTAAAATCAAATTTGGTGAAGGAGTGGAGTGGAAGTTTTGGTGGTTTTTACTTAAATTTGAGTTTGGTGAAAGATTTGATGAAAGAGTGAAGATGCTCTTATTAGAATGTGAAAAGTGTTGGGAGCCTCGACCGGGTAAAAACTCGTTCTAAGTCGATTCGAGTATTTTTTTTTTTGAACCAGGGATTCGAGTATTATAAAGTGAGCCAAACTTGAATTCTAATTTTAAGTTGTTTAATAAATGAGCCGGACTTGAACCTGATAGTATTCGACTCGATTAAACTCGCAAACTTGGAGTATAGATGTATATCGCATAAAAATATCACATACTTGAATATGTTTAAACTTTTACATGTACATCAGAAAAATTTTATAACTTGTCCATGCATAAACTTTAAAATGTACAATAAACTTAAATTGTAATATGATTTTGTAATTTTATACATTGTATATGTATGTACTTATTTATGTACCAAATAAAAATTTAATTTAATGGAAGTTCTAGACATTTATGAAACCATAAACATCTAATATTTTCATTGAGCTCGAACTCGTTTCGATTTCGTTTAAAAACTAAACGAATGAACCTAAACATCCTTAAGCTCGGCTCAATTCGGCTCATTTTCAGACTTAATTGTTCTAACCTACAAATAAACTGAGCCATTCGCAAATTATTTGAAGTTTTGCTCGATAAGGGCTTGTTCAATTCGATTCGTTTACCAAACGAACGAAACCCAAGTCTCATTTTTAGGCCAAACTTAAAAGTATTCCGTTTGAAAAAAAAGTTTTTATTAATCATGTTGTTCCTTTTTTTTTTTTGACTTAGATTAGATAGCATCGTATATTCCGACGATGTAAAAAAATTATCGAACTCAAGCCTAAATTAGGCTCATCTGAGTTTAGCGAGTTTTGATGAGCTGAGCTTGACAGGGTTCAGTTCTATTAGAAAATTGAATAGACAAGAAACTTTCTTTTATTGATGTAAACAAAACACAATCTCATAACGCATTTATATAGGCTACAAGACTTTATGACTAAGAAACCTAACTATATTAGAAAAATCTACATAACAAGGAAACATAGATTGACTCGGAAACGTGAATAATATAACCTAGACTAAATTGGAAATACAATAGTAAAGCTTGAAAACATGGTTAAATAAGTAATATTTCTTAATATTATGCTAACAAGTTCTATTTCAGATGAGTCAAACTCGAACTCAAGTATTTAGGCTATAATCGAACATGAGCCAAACTCGAGCCAAACCAATATTTTATTGAGCCAAGCTTAAAAAGTTTCAATTCTTTTCGCTTGTTAATACCCCTATTTTAAAGTCTTTACTCAACATTGCAGTTGGAACAAATAAGTTATTCGGATATGCGATGAATGTAAGAAACCAGTCAATGTCAACTTTGAATGTACTCAGGGAGAGTTTCCCAAAAGATTTTATCAAATGAGGAAGAGATTAGATAAAATCTTAACTTCTTTGCATTAAAATAAGAGTTGATAAAATCACATCTCTGCCTCATTTGATAAAATCAGGGTCAAATCTTGATTTTATCTAAAGATAAAATCTTTTGGGAAACTAGGCCTCAAGCAAAAGAAAGAAGAGAAATGCTTGCGACATGAGGTAACAACAGTGATGACAGTACTGTGTCGTATGATACTTCGTAGATGTTTAGTACTTGCTTCATCGTTGTTTTGGAAGTCAATGTAAGGTGCAAAGGCTAAGGAGAGGACAGTAGCCTCATTACCGGGTTCGGGAACACAAGCTTGAGATAAGAGACGATTCATAAGAACCTCAAAAGGAAGCGCATTGGTGGTATTAGTATCCTTACCCCCAAATTTAGCGATAGACTTGAAAGCCACACGACACCAATCAACGGGAAGATTTTATAAGATGACATGAAGAGCAAAACCTCGAGAAGGCGAGATTTCAGAGGAATGAGAAGAGGGGATGGCGTTATGACAATAAAACAGATTGAGCAAACGGAAATCACGAAGAAGCAAACCCTAAGGCACAATCAAGAGCGGATCTAGGAGCCTAATCTGCCCTGGATAACCAAAGTTTGAATATCATGATTATTATTTAATAAAATAAAAAATTCAATATCGCATTGAAATCCAAAAAAATTAATTGTATATGATGACCGGTATTGAGCACGTGCTCCGGACGCTATTGAGGAAAATTAACACAAAGCACCTGAATTGACGGGTCAGTTTGCAGAAATAAACATAGTTTGCAGAAATAAACAAATAGGTTTCACGCTTTAACCATAGATCTAATATACACATAAAAACGCACTACAGTGCACCTTCTGTACTTTTCAATGTATTTACACCTAGTTTTATATATACTTTTTCACACTTTTCAATAGACATTTTCAACCTTAACATAAGCCCACTGTATACGTTTTAGCATTTTCCATATTCGTATACCAATTTCTTACCAAGTTTTACTATTGCGTAAAGAATAAAACCTACCCACCTACCCTATCATTTCACAATATGACAACTTAGTTTTTGTCTCCTAGTATCTAGCAATTACTTCTCTTTTTCGCCTTTGTCTCGAATCTGTCTTCCTCTCCTGTATATCTTCCCTCGTCTCTAGTCTCTCCTCTCTCCTCAACGGGTTGTGCTACAGTAATTAATGAGATAGGCTAAACAAATTTAGGTTAAAATTTTACGCTTAAAAAGTTAAATAAATAAAAAATTCCCACCTTAGCCCAAGCCCACATTCACTTCTGGGCACAATACTTTTCTCCCAGTTCAATGTTTTGCCAGTGAGGTCATCTGAAATGGAACGTTTGGTGGCCGTATCAAAACGAGGGGAGCGGGAGCGGGAGGGTGGAAAAGGATACACGTAGTCATCAAAGGAGTAAGACCAACCAGATTTTTTCGGCACAAGAGTAAATGTTGCTTAAGCACTCAGCCTGATTCAATATCCGCGTCTCACTTGATGTTGTGTTACTATGGAATCAGGGATGGAGCCAGAGGGGGTCAGTAAAGGCGGTTGCCCCTCCAAAAAAAAAAATTCCCATAAATTATATAAGCTCGTCCCTCCACAGTGCAATTCCTGGCTCCGTCTATAGAATGTCAAATACTTGTATCTAATTTGTTCAAACTCGAAAATTGAATATCACATTCATTTCCCAACCAAGTGGCAGAGTATCTGTTTCTGCAATTACCAAGTAGAGAGATATGTATGCATTTCTTTCTTTCCGTCCACTAAGATACAGTGACAGTTTCCTACAACACAAGCTGAGCGCTTAAGCCATATCGTATCTCAAACGGAGGGCAATCAAAATGTAGAAAATTTAAACTCACCTTTTATGGCCACCAGCCTCAGAATTACCAGTTTCGTATTTCTCCACTTCAGACATTTATACTGTGTGCAACGATAGCGAGAATGAATCGATCTTGAATGTATAGTGAGCAGGCGGCATCGCTCTTGTTGACCTTACAACTTAAAAATGTTTGAAGAATAAAAGTGTCAGACTAGTCATAAGAGTGCTTTGAGAACTTCTAGTTATCTCAATTGTATACAATGCCCAAGGTTTTAAATACCGGTATCCGGATACGTAACGGTATCGGTGATAAACTGACAGTATTCGAATGAGTACCACTTTTCCTAAGCCAATCGAGTGAAAGGAATGCGTTTTTGCAGTTAAACTGACAGTTAAAATGAAAATAGGACCATCCAGATTAGGGTCAAGTTTCCCACTTGATTTTATCAAATTTTGATAAAAATCAACACTAGATTTTATCGAGTGAGGAAGAAAGTTTGATAAAATTATCAAGTGGAAAACTGGGTCTAGTAATCTTCAATCCACTAAAAATGAGTTTCGCTTAAGGGGTTCATCCTTTAGATAATGACCCTTTCAATATTCCATACACATTGGTAATAATTGGATCCAGGTGGAATAGCCAAATGGTTGTCCAAAGGGATGGAGCCGAGGGTGCCACCGCAAAGAAAAAAAAAAACTTCTAGTATTGCATAGAGAAATAAAATTTTCAAAAATTTATCTATGAATTATATAGTCTCGCCTCTACGTAGTGAAATTCCTGGCTCCGTCGCTGATTGTCCAGTGTAACTTGTAACTAGTAGGAGTATTAGAGAGGATTGGTAGGAACTTAGGATAAATGACAATTTTTTCCGTAAGTGTCACAATTTAGAATAAATGACAAGTTTATATGAAAGTGTCACAATTCATTTATCTTTTTTGGGCACTTTCTGGGAAACTTGTCGTCTATACATTTTTTTAGTACCGAAAGGTGCATCAAAACAAAAGTGTGTCAGAAAATCAGCAATGAGCATATCCATACATTCTTCAATTTTTAGGATATGGGTCATGAAAATTCGTACATGAGGATATATCAAATTACTTGCTCCGAGAAGGAAAAATCACAATAAAGATTTTCTAATTAAAAAAAAAATGCAAAATCATACGTCAAAGATCCATTATGGTTTCCTTTGGGTAAAAAAACCAGTTTGGTTTCTTTTTGTCCTTATTCAAACAAAAATTCGCATTTGTTAATCTTGCGTCAATTTTGTATACTTTTTCGATTCCTTTGTCGAGACGAATCAAGAAATCACAAAAAATCAACACAAGATTAATAAATGCTAATTTTTTTGAATAAGGACAAAAAAAACAGCAAACTGGTTTTTTTTTTTTACCCAAAGGAAGCTATGTGTAAGTGTATGTTCATAATAACTCCATATACGGTGGAGTTTTGACTAAATTAACTAACTTTTTTAAACAATGACTTATTTTCATTGTTGGTGAAACTATTTTCACTTTTAGTTAATGTATTTGACCTTTTGAATTCGTCATGAGAGAATTGACAAATGTAAAAAAAAATAGACCAAACTTGAAAAAAAATCAATGACAATAATTCCTGTCTATTTTGAGTTACTTTTATTAATAATGAATTTTCTTTTTAACTTTTGACCGTAATTTGTTACTTTTAAATTCACGTGAAGATGAATCGTACAAAACAAAACAATTGATGCAATATTATATGAAAAGTTCAAATCGAATAAAAGATAAGGCAAAAAATAATTTTGTCCAAACCTCTTCTATACAAAACCAGTGTAGGATCTAGTCGCCCTTCCCCATCCACTATATTTGGGTATAAATCTCAATATTGCAAATCTTAAAATGCAAAAATTAAGATCAAATCTTAAAAAAAATCACAGAAGACAAAAATTATTCAAAACAAACGGGTTTTTTGGACTATTTTGTCTTCATTCAAATTTTCTTAGTTTGGTCTCCGCTCCATTTTAATAGTCCGGTTTGGTCGCCAATACTATTTCTCAATCTACAATATCTTTAAAGATTTTAAAAACTTTGTATAATAGATCTAATTGAGTTCGATCATATAAAATTCATATTTCCCACAAAATTCATTATAGATTGAATACTATTAACAATTTATGAATTGCATTGAAGACCGAACCAGACTATTCAAATGGAACGGGGAGTACTGAATAGTGGATTTTTCATTATAAACTATTCTTGGCTAATTTCACCATGTATTTGGCCGAACAACTTTTTCTTGGGTACGGAGAAATGAACATTGAAACTGTAGGGGGCTTACTGTATTTGTTTTATGCGGCGTTTTCTCCTCACTCTCAGTAACCCTAACTGAGAAATCTCTCTCTCTCTCTCTCTCCAGATGCAATCCCCGTCGTCGGGTAGCTTCTCTCGGTGTCTCTGTCTCTGTGTTTGAGAGGTAAACAAAACCCTATAGCCATGATCACTCACAGATCCATGCTTCGATTCTCGTGCCAGTCAGGGTTGTTCGATCGCGCTGTTCGAGTCTTTGGCCCGAGATCTGAACCTTCTATCGCTTCGAATCAGCCCCTCAAGTCTCTCTTTCAAATTCCACAGCTTAACGCAGTTCGAGGTAAGTATGTGCTCATTTGATTTCTTCACTAAGTCTGTATTCAATTCTTTGCCTATTTACGTTCAAGTTTGTGATTTGGGTTTTACTCAATGGGGTTTTCCAATGCCTTTCCATTTAACTAGCTGACCCAATTCAGATTGCAAAGGTATTATTGGTGGAGTATAAAAATAAGCCTTTTGGTACTAGGGTAAAAAATTTACTGAGTGTGTTTTTTGATCGGCAAAGTAAATTTTCGTATGATAAGGAGAGAAAAAAAACCATTGAGAGAATCTCGGAAATGAGGCATTACTGAGTTTCATAAAAACGTTCTACGAAGTACCCAGTTCAGTTGGTGGTTGTATTCAACAAAGATCGAATCAGGTGTCGTGCCCTGATTTGAAAAGCAAATTTGCCCCCATCGACCAGTTTTTTTTTTTTTTTTTCTCTGGAATTTCCATGTAAACTAACTTCCTCATCGAGAAAATAAATTTGTTCTCTCTAGAATTCGAGTCCATAGTCTTATTAGTATGACTGCGGGTGAATCATAAGTGTAGTGAAATGGAGGAACTAATATGTTATCAGTGCACACAAACTTATCAAAAAAGAGCACATAAGATAGAAATGATATAACTTAAGAAAGAACGGATAAGATAGGGGTATAATATGGTTGTGAGCCAAATTGGAAGTTCACCATTCTGTTGAAATATTATAAACTGGTTTAACTGCTGGAAAAGGGAATGTAGTGTAATCCCCAAAGAAGTTCTGATTAGAGCCTCGAGAAAAGTTTTAAAAGCTATGTGGGTTCTAGTAGAGTTGGAAGGCCTACATATATACTCGATGCACTGTATATAGCAGGTTCATGTAGTGTAATCGCCATAGAAGTTTTGATTAGAGCCTTAAAAAAAGTTTTGAAAGATATGGGATGGTGCTAGTTGGAAAGCCTACATCTATAAGCAATGCACTGAATATAGCAGGTTCATGTGAAAGACTACACAAACTCAATGAGTAGTTCTGCCATTGAGTGCAATCAAATGGGATAGATAAGTGACCGTGTAGAATATTGTCTCTCACAAACTCTGTAACCTTTTCATTTTTTTTTTGCCTTATTTATTTATTTACTTGGGGTGGAGCTATGGAAGGGTACTAACAGAATAAATCTTACATTGTGAGCCAGGAACTAACTACAAATAGATTAATGCACTATGGTTAAATAAATCAACTATAGGCTATAGCTTACATGATGGTGTAGGAAAATGTCTACATAAAGGAAAGAACCTATTTGCCAATGTAGACGCACATTTTAGAGTTAATGAGAATTATGTCTCACTTCTAAAATAATTACAATAATGTTACTTAATTCAAATGGGTGACAACATTCACGGGCTCACGGCAAAAACTGTTATTAAAACGGAAGAAATTGAATGTGTGTGAGAAAGAGAATACAGTATTTTTTCTGCCGGTAAGGGAGCACCCAAGTTCTACTTGCATATAGAAGTCGATCGGACATTCATATCACTATGGTTAGCTCCGACTCCTTCTTCACTTTTCCCCTTATACAAGGCCTTTTTTAAAGCCACTTGGCAAAGAAAAGAACGTCAGAGCGGTTTCGAAGCGAGATTGTCGTTTATTTACTCTGACTCCGCTTCCAAATTAACTAAACAAAAAGCTTCTACCACGATATTTCACGCAGCAGAAGCAACCTTCACACCTTAACTAACTTAAGCAAAGCAGCACACCCGAGAATGGTGCCGTGTCCATGAGAAGTAAGAAAGAGAGCGGATCACTTCCCCAAGAATCATGGGCACTACAAAACAGCCGGTACCTATCTGCTCAATTATAGTACTGATGTGGCCGTCTATCAAGCCAGGCTCTCTAGGAAAAACGACAGTCCCGTAAAGGGCAAGGGCAAGAAAGAGCTTGTAATCGATGACAAGCCCAAAGTTTCCTGTCAACAAAATCTTCTTGGTACGTTGTACGACAGGAATCAGAGGCAAAGTGCCTAAGTAACAAGTCCAACGAACATTTCACAGTGGTATCGTCATTTCCTGAGGGGAATTAAAGCTTAGAACGGCGAATTCCAAGCACACCACTCAAGCCCCTCTTTCCTCAGTGGCCAAAAGGAAGCACGAGCATGTCAGTATCATGAGAAAGGCCCACAAGACGAGAAAACTCATCCAAGGTGGGAACCAATTCAAAGCTACCAAAACGGAAGCAACCCACTTCCCTGTCCGAAGCACTTATCAAGGCTTCAATTAAGGGGCAATACACCTTGACCCGGAGGAGCCAAGGTTCCCATATGTGGCATGAAATGTCTGACGATCATCAAGAGACAGATTCTTTGCCCCTCTGATAGATCGTTTCTTTATCGAGGAATAGGATATTTAAACCAGACGGGGCAGAGCTCGTACTAATAATAGCTAGAAACCCGAGGAGCATTCTGGAATCTTGGCAGAGTAACCCCGATAAGACAACCTGGAGGGGCGATAGAGAGGATTTGGGAAAGGCCGGGGTGAAAAGTGCTTATGTCCACAGTTGGATTGGATTTCGTAGGCGCGGGGGTACGTACCTCTTTGTCAGGATAGCCTTGCTTAACTATACCCAAGCGCATAAAGTTCTTTTTCTTTTTGCGCTCGGCGCTGTCAATAAACGTTTTCTCACTAATTAAGGCAGCTCGACACGAAACCTCCTCAAAGAATACTTGAAATCTACTTCCTCTTTTGGATAATGGGGGTTGGTTTCATTTCACATGTACTTATCGATGAGTCTTTGTGTGATTGATCAAGCACAACAAAAAAGAATGAAAAAACAATCAAATACAAGGAGGATCATTGCGAGTAAAAAAAAGGATTTACTGAGTACGTCTGTAAGCCTTTATTCAAGCAAGGGCTATGAACGGCGCGTATTACGGGCCGACTACAAGATGCAAAGCTTCGTAGACTCGACAAGTCGCTTATAGAATGCCGACTACTAAGTGAAGACCTTCCACTTAATAAGGGAAGGGGGGAGGGAAGCGAAACTTAGCGAGCTTTATAAGGCTGACCACTACACAAGCAGTTGGCGGAGAAAGCTCTTCAAGCTTCCCTTCATTCGTTGCTAAGCCAAGGTCCCAGGTCTCCGAGTCAGCCCGCACTTTTTCTAAGAATCCTGCACCCATGGGCATACGGCCTGACAGGCCTTACCTTTCCGCCGGAGCTTCATGGGCGTTGCTGCGTTCCCCAATCTGATGTTTGGATGTGAGCTATACTCCGCGAGGAGCCAAACTGGCGTATGGCCTTGCCATTTGACCTCTCTTCCCATGTGACTAGGAATGCTCAGTGACAACCTCTCAATTGTCACCGCCTGGCCTCTCTTGTTACCACGGTAGGACCTAGTGTGGTCAGCACCAATCGTATTCGGGCAACGAAGCTTACACTCATTCGCATTGGTTCATTCTGCAATGCCCTGGGCCTTTTGCTCTTCTAACGTACAAGGTGGCCGGCCATTCGTCAAGGCCCAGGAATCCACTGGACATCTCAGCAGCGGGATTGGATACCCACATCCGATCGAAGTTCCATTTTAGTCCCCCCTAACCCTAACATAAAGGGAAGCTCTTTCTAGGTGGGTCGCTTCGCGCAAGACATTGCTTAGGACCAACAGGTCACACGACAAGTGCACGATCGACTTTGCACCTTCCATCCTTCGTCCCTTCGCCTATGGGCTTGGTAGGCAAGCTACCTTGATCCGTGTTTGGCTTCGATTCGTTATGCTCAGTAGCTCCAACAAGCCCGTCTGTCTCTTGCCGCTTAAAACTCTGCCAAGAAAGCGCTGCTTTACGTTTGATCCTATGTGCCCATAGAATGCTATGTGTTCTCCACCTTCGGATCTCGCAAAGAAAGAACGTGTTTTTTCCTCCGACTTTCTCTCTCATTCGCGGAGCAAAGAAAGTAGGCTTTGCCCCAGCTACCACTATCCTTGGGAAACCAAAAGAGCTACCGACGGAAAGGGGTAGTCTCTCCCTTGGCCTTTGGAGAGGAGAGGGCACAGAAGAAAACGTCCTTCGCGCAAGTGTTTTTGCTTCCTGCGCCCTTACTAGTAAAGGGGCCTTTCGACCAAGGAGGCATTCCGGTGGTAAGGCCGACCACTACATAAGCCGCCATCAGTCCAGAAGAGAAGGGAGCTACCTTTCTTTGATCTACCTTCCCGGGCAGGGAAGAGAATGAAAATGGACCACGGATGGTGGTCGTGGTAGGTTCGAGGATCTTACGCGGTGGAGACTCTTCTATCGTGTTGCATTTCCTCGGGCGGCCTAGCTGCACCCCCTCGATCCATTGTACTGGAGCGATTCGAGAAGAACGATTAGGGTCATATTCTATCCTTTCTACAATGCCCTAGCTGCAATATGATAGAATTACTACATGAGCCACTGCTGTGGAGGGAAAATCTTTGCAGCAGTTACCTACGCATAGTAACACATTTTGGATACCGTCCGGAGTTGTTGCAGGGTGGGAAGTTCTTTTTTTAGCTGATAAGGTTATGGAGCATCCTCATCAAATTCCATTTGATTTTGGGGAAAGTTATATAGCTTAAGGAAAGGGGATCACCAAAATGTGTTCTCCTTGTCTATTGATTTGATTGTTAAGTAGGTTTGTGCTTTCGTCGGCAAGTGGGTTGGAATTTAATGTCTATTATTATAGTAGCTCTTGGAATAGAGAATATATGGAGGTATCTATTCGTACCAGACAATAAAATGTTCTGTAACAGTGGGGATTCTCGGTTATGTAGTTCACAAGTGTGTTTGGTTATGGTTTCATAGTTTTTCATTTAGTATTTGATTTGACACCATTGAAGAAAATTGTTATTTTACATTTCGAATAACCCATCATATCTGAAACTGCTGTGAGTAGTTAGTGAAGGAATAGTACAATTTCTAATGTCTCAAATACCTGTTTGAAAACTGAAAACCATGTTATGCTGGCATGATGATATGCATGTGGCTTTTCAGGTGTGGAGGGTTTAAAAGGCAGTACTTATCTTCATAGCAACAGTGAAGCAGTTGCTAATCTCTATGTTGTACCTCAACGGTTGGGCAATTTCAGAAAGAAAGTGAATTCGAGTGTTTCTCCACCCTTTGCAGTCAGTTTAAGGAGTTCCATACATTCTTCAAGTCAAAAGGAGTTTGAGACAACCGAAAGAAACA
Organism: Gaultheria prostrata; assembly: GCA_036023075.1. Lineage (NCBI taxonomy): Eukaryota > Viridiplantae > Streptophyta > Magnoliopsida > Ericales > Ericaceae > Gaultheria > Gaultheria prostrata. The sequence goes on along the minus strand of JAXBDA010004532.1, from coordinate 7,023 downwards.
CAAGACCCATGAATTTTGTTCCGAAGGAGTTTGAGACAACCGAAAGGAACACAAGACCCATGAATTTTGTTCCAAAGGAGTTTGAGACAACCGAAAGGAACACAAGATCCATGAATTTTGTTCCAAAGGAGTTTGAGACAACCGAAAGGAACACAAGATCCATGAATTTTGTGAGGGGAATTTTAGAGGGAGACAGAGGGAACAATCAATTTGCTCAACCAAAATACGGCGTTGAACACAATGCAGATATCGTCCATGTAAAGCTGATGCGCAATAACACCTTTGTCACTGTGACAGATTCTAAGGGGAACAAAAAATTCGGCGCTTCCTCAGGAATGTTGTCAGAAATGAAAGGAGGGCCAAAACTATCGAGATATGCAGCTGAAGCAACTGCAGAACATGTTGGTCGATTAGCTAGAAACATGGGACTGAAGACTTTTGTGGTGAAAGTCAACGGATTTACTTATTTTAAGAAGAAAAAGCAAGCAATTTTGAGCTTCAGAGAGGGGTATACTCATTCACGGGGTGATCAGAATCCCATAGTGTACATTGAGGACACAACTCGGAAGGCCCATAATGGATGCAGACTCCCAAAGAAACGGCGTGTGTAGGTTGAAAGATGGTGCGCACTTGTGTGTTCCTTGTGTTATGTTGGTTTTGGGGATGAGGCTTATTGTCCGATGATAGTTTAGCGAATTTAATTCCGAGCTAATAAGTGGTTCTAAAGTTGTCTAACGCTGGTAGTAATCCTTTCGATTTGGAGGGCTAGTATCGTAATTAGGGGCACTGTGAGGATGTTGCGTGCTGTTGTCTATTTGATTTCCTTCTGATGTTTATTCCCTGAATTGTTAGATGTAGAATTTTGATGCCTGTTTTGAGAAATCATTTGCTTGCTGTTAGTGCTTGATTCATAAATGCAGTAATGGGGTTGAGCCGAGTTATCTACATCGTTGTGACCTAACTGTCGGAAGGGTTTTAGTTGCAATCATAAAATTTTGGGTTTTTAATCGTTGTTCACTTAAGAAACTGATACAGGTCCCTCCTGTGGAGCATTTGAACAGGCTTCCTGGAGATCGATTTTTCTGCTGGCAATTTGTTCAACTGTTAGGTTTTAGGCAAAAGTATGACATGCAATACTGCTGAACTGAAGCAAAAGATAGTGGACTTGAAGTTCTAGATTTCATGTCAGAAAGAATTTTTTGTTTACTGTCTCTCACAACGGTTCCGTTCGGCTACTTATTTTGTAAACAGTTTATAGAAGAAGTCTTTTACGACCTTTCTGTTCGAAAACATTGTTTCGTTGTGGAATTCTGCGGAAACATTGTTTGGTTGGCGAATTCTGGAATGTGATTGTTGGCTACTATGCCTGTGAATTTGGCATTGAAGTTAGATATATGTCGAAGATGCAAAGGCAGAAACTGCATTTTGCTCATTCCTACAGGCTATATTTGGTGGATGAATAACCAACTTTAGCTTCTACAAAAAAGGATGTGTATGCACTTGTTCATTCATGGTGATCGACTGATCGAGAATCTTACTCTAAAGATCAAAGTCCAGCAAAATGTGTCCTACGTCAAGGCAAAGTGGGCTTCTGAATGAGACAGACTTGTGTTTTGAACCCAGGGAAAACCAGATTAAAGTACAAAATACTCCTTCATTTTCATTTTCATTTTTTTGGTTTGATTTTGTTATTTTAAAAAAAGGAGAACAAATTCAAAGAAAAGGAGAAGAAGCTACATTATTTGTTTTGAAACATAAAAAGGAGAGGAAAGAAAAAATTCAGGGCTATGGAAAGTAGTGTTATTCTCTCCTTTCTTTCCGCTTTCCTTCTTCATTTTCTTTCTTTGTTAAGTTAATTAATTAAATTAAAATTACTAGGAGCACATACAATTCCAATTACAACTATGTTTGAAATGATCTAATGCACATAAAGCCGCATACATGCATTTGTGTTATTAATTGTATTTTCCTTATTCTTTACTTTAAAGCCAAACAAGGAATAGCTAATATTCATCAATTTTCTTTCATTTTTTAGCAATGCACAAAAGAAACAAAAAATTTACACTTTTCCCTTTTCTTTCTTCCCACAATTTTCAAACAAAAAAATTGGGAGTTGTTTGGACTGGAACAAATCTTTGCAAGATCATCCATTAATATACTGTACTACTTTTGGCCTTTTTGGCAAATATACTGAACTTTGTCACTTTCCCTTCCTTTCTCTCTCTCCCTTTCTTTCCATCCAAACATAACCTTAAAAACTGGGAGTCAATTGGACTCGGAACAAAATCTTTGAGGTAGCGAGATCTTCCATTAATGGCGTCTCCCCCCCTTCTGGGTATCGGAGCTTCTATCACTCTCCTCCTGATTTCTCTCCTCCTCATCAGATTCTTCCCTCTCAACCCACCTCCACCTACTCCTCCTTCTCCACCGGTTTGTTCTCTCTCTCTCTCTCTCACACACACACACACACACACATCTTCACTACTTGTCTGTTCTTCCAGCTCTCCATTAACGTCTTCTTTCAATCTCCCTTTATATCAATTGGGTTTTAGCTGCATAGCATAAATCGATTACTTACTGGACTTTTTGTTTTTCCTTTCTACTTTTGCTAGAGATTGTTTACTGCACAAAATTTGGCCCTCTATAATGGCACCGATGATGGGTTACCCATCCTTTTAGCAATTCTTGGGTACTCTCTCTCTCTCTCTCTCTCTCTCTCTCTCTCTCTCTCTCTCTCTCTCCACAGGCATTCAAACAAAGTTCCTATTCATAGTTAATTTTTGTGCTTTGTATGCTCTTAAAAAGCTTAATGTCAGTCAATTTTAATATCCATGAATTAATTTGGTTATTTTGGCGATGAATGATCAGCTCTGTATTTGATGTTACGAAGGGAAAAAGTCATTATGGAGCAGGAGGGGGTTACAATCATTTTGCTGGAAGGTTTGTGCTTTTATTTCCAGCTCTTTTGTTCTTCTGTTTCAGTCTTTTGAATCACTGAACCAATAAATTAATTTTGTCGTTCAATTACATGCTGGGTGTTGATGTTAACTACACGCTTTAAAACTAAGGGCTTGACGTGGTGATCAAGACTTCGAAACCTCCGGAGTGCTATCAACTCTAGTGGGGCCAGTTCATATGGACTTTGCCCCGGCTTTAATTGGATCCCCTGCTAGTTTACGGTGGGATTGGTCCGCTTAAATTGGGCCGACCACCTTGAGTTATCAAGAAAACTACATACGGGAAATCTGATCGTATACTTGTTACTTGTCCTTGAGGTGGTTGCCAGTTGCTATAAATTTCCAATTATAGTAGATCTAGTTTCATTTTAGTTTATCACTTTCTATTTTTAGACTTGTAGGGTCAGCGGATTACTTTGAAACCCAAATTAGTTGCTTGAGTATTATTTTGATTAAGAACAACCGGTCAAGCCCTTTTGGCTTTGGGTAGATTGAAATTCAATTGCATGTTTGGTTTTTTGTCTGATTTGTGTCTTACTTGTTTAATGAGACTTGTCTGCTTTTGAAATTTGATAATTCCAGGGATGCTTCTCGTGCATTTGTTTCAGGAAATTTCACAGGTGAAATTCTAATCGCGTGTTGCTTTTAATGGTCAACTTATAATTTTGAGTTTGTCAGTTTGATAGTCCTTTGGTTTGCTTAAGATATGGTGTGCATTGGTATTATTGGAAAGTGAAGACTGTGCAACTCCTAATCTTAGTCAAGTTCTGCTTCAGCATTTCAGTCAGATCTGTCTGTCCTTTCCATAACATTTCAAGCATATCTGTTGGACATTTATATTCACTTGATCACCATCTCGAGACGGGTTTTGGACTTTTAGTTGAAGACCAAATCAAACCATAGCTTTTCCTAAAATTTCTTTGGTTTCAAAATGATTGGTTTTGGTGTAAAAATTTGGTTTTAACAGGAAGTTTGTGAAAAGAAGAAGTAAAACTAGATAGTCTTGTTGGAATACAAGTGCTTCCTCAAGGATTTTTGTAGCCTTTTGGGATAATAGTGTGTAGAAGGATGGATTAACTTCTGCATGTGCAGAAACTTCCGTAACTAAAGTCACATATGGCAGCAATTATTTATATCATCAGGACTAGAGTCCCAAAATCATCAATTTCTCTCTTTCATATCATCTTTCCATCTTTATCTGAATATAGGAGATGGCCTCACTGATTCATTGCATGGTTTGGCCAGCAATCAGGTAATCATTACTGTTTGATTAGTTTCCAGTTATCCTACTTTACATGTGCAACGCTGTTGCATTTTGCCCTCATTTTTTTACCTGGAAAATTCTCTGGTCTACGTGGTTCTGAAGTCCAAAACTAATAACCATCTCCAAATTCTGCTTGATATTATCAGTCCATTGACTATCCTTGTATTATGATCATTTTCAAATGGAATCGGCAAAAGTAGGATGATTATGTTGTGTAATACCTGTCATTACTTGCACGTTTTATAACGATCTTTTAGTTGCCTTTGTCCCCACCCCAAAGATGGTACGTCATTATCGATAGTAGGTGTATTGCCGGACCTAATGCTAGTTCCTTTGCTTCTTCAGTAACTCTAAAAGTTTGATATTGCAATGCTTATGATTGCAGGTGAAGAGTGTTGTCGAATGGCGAGATTTCTACTTCAAAACATACATGTGAGTATGCATTGGCTAAATGCTTTTTGCAGAGATTCTGTTAATAGTTGGAAGTTAACTGAAAAAGAAAAATGTGCTGTTATAATATGACGAATGAAACTCTTTTGGACCAGACGATGTATTCGCAAATATTATAATGAACAGGACTCTTTGGCACCAAACATTTCCTGTTATAAGCTTTCACATTATTCAGAAGGGCATAAAACATCTACCAAGTGAAGGAGAAACCTGAAATTTAACATATTTTTGTTGCTGCATGGTGTAGATAGTATGATTTGATTATTTGTGAAAGTAGAAGCTAAATGTTCATGACATTTGTGCCTCATGCACGCAAAAGAAAGTCTGTAGCATGAAGTATAGAAATTAGGAATTTCACGAAAATAATGAGCAACTTGGAAATAGAAATACGATTTCAAAAGTGTATATTCTAGTGTTGTTAGTTGATCATCTAACTCGGTGTATTTTCCTTGTATGATCTATTTTGGTGTTGGATGTTCTTAAATAAGCTTGCCAGTTTTCCCTTTTCTGGTTTGGAAGATATTCCTACAAAACTGGAGTTTTAGATTTTGACAAAAATGGGCTGCATCTGCTTCAAATTCATATGGTCTCTTTCGTGATTGTCAGATTTGTTGGCAAGCTAGTAGGTCGTTACTACGATAGCGAGGGGAATCCCACAAAGTACTTGAAAGGTGCTGAAGCAAAGGCCGCTAGAGGTGCACAGCTGATGGAGAAACAGAAGAATGAAGAAGCTCAACTACCTACCTGCAATTCAAGGTGGAGTCAGGAAGATGGTTCAGAGGTACAAAGTTGAATCTAATCGCCGTTTACTCTCTAGTCCAGTCAGTAAAAAACTACATGGATTGTATTTTGCTCCTGGAAAATATGTTCATGAATTTCCAAACTCCTACATTAGAGAAAATAGTCTCTAAGAGCTATAACCCCACAATTAGCAAGCCTATCAATGGAAGCCAATATTCCGAGAAAGGCAAGCCATTGAATAAGTGACCATCAATGGACTTGGTGTCGGGACCATATAACCTTGTGCCAGGATACTAGAGCGTGATGCCTTCCGGTGGCTTTCCAAGGTGAGCTATATGTAAAATCACCATGATCCATATTAGCCCACTTTACACTATCCCCGATACCCACATTAGGAAGGAAACATTGGCAGTATTACCACTAACATTTTGTTCATAACAAAATTCCTGGCCCCACTCACCCTTATACATAACTCGACACGATTCATGATTTGAGAACCGACTCCACAGTGCCTCCACTGGAGTATTCATTCTCCACCCTGGAAATGCATCCACTGACCACTAGTATAGCGTTGACATCAACGTTTTCGTTAAGAAGGCTCACGTGGTTGGGTGTTGAGTATGAATCCACCTTTTAGAACCAAACTGCAAATGAAAAAAGATTACAAAACTTTGGGGGAATAATGTATTCGAAATTTCCGCTCACCTTGTTGAGCTCTTTCTCAATTTTCCACTATTTTGCTCAGGTCTGGTGCGATAATGGTTATCCGAGGTTAGTTCAAAGACCGCTAGAAATGGCTATAACAGGAAAAGTGAGTAAGCGCTGTGCTTGCTTCACTGAAGATGAACTGAACCAGCCCGGACTGGAAGTCTACGAAGGATGCGATCATTTGTCAAAGCTCTGCCGACTATAAGCAGTGTAAAATTGTTTTTTTTTTCTTTTTTTGTGTGATGATTAGTTGATTTTTATGAATACGGTAGACAAGTTATACGAGTAGCAGAATTTTTGTCGAAGCCAGAGACAATGGAAACAGCAAGTAATGATATAACTCGAAACATTCATGTAACTCATGATGAGAAAAAATTCGGAACTGGTGTTTTTTTATTTGTTTCTTTTCTTTTGATAATTTAATTTCTAGCTTTAGATGATCTAATAGACAGGAGTAATTTTTTTTTTTATAATCGGATGTCCGGGCTAGCTTGCGCGAACATCGACTAATTCTAGGAACCTGGAGGTAACAACCGGACATACTCCCAATGGCCCCAAGAGTTTGCTAGCAATGGGAGACAGTAGTATTATTGACGGTTTCTTGTTTCTGATTTTGTGATTGACCCACTTGCCAAATTGGGTTAGTTAAGCATCTCCAAGCCACTCATCTAATTTTCTCATCAAATTTTGCTTTTGCTATCTGTGGCAATTTGATGACCAATTTTTGTAGTTTTCAAAGTTGTGACTCCAACCCTCTCTACAAATTCTACTCCCTATGTCCCAATTTGTTTGCTCACTACGAAACTACGTGCAATTTTCAAACTAAAAATTAATGTATTTATCAAAATAATTTTTGAATTTTTTTTGCACCGTATTAAAGTTTTCAATGAGATCTATCAAACA
>JAXBDA010004531.1:0-28522 GCA_036023075.1 Gaultheria prostrata | reverse complement strand
GTGCGGGGGGGTTGTTCGATACAATTCAAAACGCTTATGTTATTTCACTTAAATTTCTGGAATATACTCTACCAACTGGACAAATAGCTTCTACGATCACAAACTTTATTGAATTCAACAGACTTTTACCCATTTTGTAGGGAATTAGCTGTGAAGAACATTAGTAATTTGGATCTTTACGATTTTGATGAGTTTAAATTTTCCCTTTCTAGAAGATACATTTTTTAACAAAATGTACTTTTGACTTGGAAAAAGTAACAAATTTCGGAGATGTACTACATTACGTAATTTGTTCATTTTATTTGCATGTAAAAATGGGGATGCCATAATGCGAACCCACCATAATTTTGTTCATGTTATCTGCGTTTGGAGCCTGTATGCAAACTGTAAGCGTCATTCAGTAGAGCAAATTTACAGTGTTCCCTTTCTTATGTGACAGGAAACCTGACATTTTGTGTTTCAATACTGAAAATGAAGAGCTAGATTATGCATTCTCCATCTTCATTTGTTGGATATTTTAGCCCTATTAATGAGGTTGCTACTTATTTCGCAGATCCATCCTAGCGCATTGAAGCAAGGGGGAATTCCCTTAGTTGCGTGTTGCATCGCTGCTGCAGAACAAGCTTGCGTAAGTGGGCATTAGATAAAATAGAAGTGGAAAACTATTAACAAGTTACAAAAAGGAAGAAAATAAGGATTGTTTGATCTTGCCATTAGGGGAGTGGATATGATCCAAGTTGAACTTGAAGCTAACTATAACCTTGGACTAAAATGTTCAAGTTTACTATGATAATCGTGGGAATAAAATAAAACATTGTTTCTCGGGGAGTAATCTGCTTACCTAGGTTTGAAAGCATTGTATTGTGTTCAATGCTCTAGGTTTTCTTTATTTCTTTATTTGAAGAGTACAAACCAAAAGATTATCAAACTCATAGATATCTTCTTTTTCAGTTGAGTTGCAGTTGCATCATTACAAAGTCCGCTTTTCCAAATCTAAATGCCCTGTATGAGGATGTTTTGTATTGTCATACCTGAAATTCAAAATATCTTCATATTTCAGTTTTCCGATTGATAATCCAATCTGTAAAATCTTATGACGCCGCTAAAATACATGGCGTTTTTTTAACTCTGTCTACATGCAAGTTAATCTGTTGCGAGAATGAGTAGATATCATGTCAACAGGTACCAATCACTGTTCATTTTGATCATGGAAATTCCAAGAAAGAATTGGTGGAAGTTCTTGAGTTGGTAAGTAAGCTTTCTGTTTCTGGTGGGTGCATATACCCTTGGGTTTGGTGTTAAGCACTAATTTACCACATATATGGACTTTGCATTTTTAATCTTGCTAGGGATTTGATTCTGTAATGGTAGATGGTTCACATCTACCCTTCAAGGACAATATTTCATACACAAAATTTGTTTCATTCTTGGCTCACTCAAAAAGTATGATGGTGGAGGCTGAATTAGGGAGATTATCAGGAACTGAAGATGACTTGACTGTTGAAGACTATGAAGGGCGAATGACTAACGTTGAGCAGGTCTTCAAATTTTATTACTCAGCTGGTTAAATATCCTTCTCCTTTTTAGTAATCTTCCCAACTTCGGTTGATATTGGCTCTATCCGAATTTCAGGCTGAGCAATTCATTGATGAGACTGGTATAGATGCTTTGGCAGTGTGTATCGGCAATGTCCATGGAAAATACCCTCCAAGTGGCCCTAATCTCAGACTTGATTTGCTTAAGGTCAATTTTGATCGTCTTTGATTTACCCAGCTTTTCTTTTGTATATGGATTGAAAGTTACCTCGTTTGTGTTGAATAGTGAGAAAATAATCCATATAACAAATATGCTGGTCAATCTAACCAGTTGATGGGAACAAAAGGTTGTCCTGTGTAGCTTGTTAGGAGAAGGAAAATAGTTGCTTGATTTTATGGATTTTGGTTTAACAGGAGTTTTATTGATTTTCATTAGGATCCGTTAGTGAAATACTAATGTTTTTTTTTTTTTTCCGGGGACAAGTAAATACTAATGTTTTTTTTATTTTTTTTTATTTTGTTGTTGCGGGTTAGGTAGTTGACAACCACATGAAAAAACCCCGTTAGATCCTTATCACATGAATCCGATTATACCTATGACTTATGCTCGGGCATTCCATTCATGCGACCCGTTGTGCCTGCCTCAGTGCGGCATCGCATCGGTGCTTGGGTGCAGCAAATATAAGCAAGAGTTCTCGCGTCTACCTGGACGAGCCCAAGAAAAGATGTTATCCCAAGATCATGAGCTTAGGCTTTCCAGTTCTAGTATAGGGTCTTTGAAAGGTAAAACCGTGAAGTTAGTTGATTGTATATTAGGAGGAGCATTATACCATGGGTTTAGTTTATTGTATATTAGGAGGAGCATTAGTATAGCTTGCTTACAGGAGACTAAGTAACTTGGGGAGCGAGTTAAGATAATAGAGAATATTGGGTATAAGCTTTTTTATACTGGGAAGGATAGACCTAGGAAATGGGGTGGGAGTGGTTGTAGATAAACACCGTAAGGATTCCGTGGTCAATCATGAGAAAAGGAGACATGATTATTTTAAACTTGTTATTGGAGAGAATATAGTAGACGTTATTAGTGCCTATGCACCCCATGTTGGTCTGGATGATTATGCGAAGGGTCAATTTTGGGGATAAAAAAGGATGAGACCCCATGTTGGTCTGGATGATTATGCGAAGGGTCAATTTTGGGGATAAAAAAGGATGAGATGCAAGTTACTTGTGTGTAGCTGAATTGAAATTGTTGAGATAAATGTGTTGTAATACTTTGCAAGATAGAATTGGAAACGAAAAACTTCGCGGGATGGCACGGGTAGCACAGATGGAAGATAAAATGAGAAAGAAAAGATTTGGGTGGTTTGGACATGTCTATCGTCGACCGGTAGATGCAATAGTTAGGAGTAGTGATATGATTACGGTAGAGGTAGACCAAAACTAAGTTTGGAGGCCGTAGTTCAAAAGGATCTAGGTTGGAACACGATGCTCTTGATGGAGCTCAATGGAGATTCAGGTAGCCGACCCAATTGATTGTAACGTAAGGCTCAGGTTCCTTTGGTTTTATATTTGTCTCTATCTTCCTACATACCATGCTGACCGATATATATTGCCTTTCTATCGAGTCGAGACGGTTTCATCCTTGTCTAGCTGTCAAAGCCTTCTATTTCCATTTGTAACCATTTTACAACTTGAATCACATCCTATAGAGACAACACTTACCCTATACAGCTTACCCAACTACTCTATGAAGCCCTTTTGTGCTGTTAATAATCTAGAAAGAAATTTTACCTTAATCTTCGATTCTTAGTGTGCGTTGGGTGTGTATCTTTTCCACATAAATACATATACGTATACAAATATTTATCACTCTGTACTTCTGGTACCGGTATGCAGTAACTCTTCTCATTATTTGTCCCAAGATCACATTTTAAAACCATGGAACCTGCAATTCCAGACCTGAACCGGCAAAACCTCACTTTTTGTCTCTGACCCCCCATTTCCCCTCCTTGCTATCAAATTTATGCTTTCACCATTATCTTTCAATATACCATTTCCAAGAAACAAAATGTAATGCAGATAGTCGGAATCTACGAGTATAGTGCTACAAAACATTTCTAACGAATGATCGTGAAAAAAAAAAAAAAACCATACAAATTATCTATTTGACAAGTAGTACAGTACTTCACCACTTGTGTAAAAAGAAAATGCAGAACTACTGCAAGCGAAAACTAAAGAATTTGTTTATTCATGAGCATTCAACTACTTTAGTGCGCCTTACAGTCCGCCTGAAAAAATAAGAAACAAATTTGCCTTCTCCAAAGATGAGATGAAAAATGCATAATAGGAATCAGTCCCTCAGAGTTACAAACGAGACGGAAGGACTTCTACTGGAATCCCCATCTCAATTCACAATAGGAATCAATCCCTCAGAGTTACAAACGAGACGGAAGGACTTCTACTGGAATCCCCATCTCAATTCACAATCTTTTGCTCATATATATAACTATAGAATATCTAATATCCCATCTATAAGTTTTTCTTCCATAACGTAAACCAACTATTCTGCTCGTACATTCAATCGGATTCTCGATTCATACATCAAAAGATCCACAATAGTTGACTTATAGCCATTCAATTACATAGATCTAGCCCGATTCTCCCTCTCCTAAGTTTTAGAAATCCCATTTTTTTTAATTCTTCTCCCCATTTTCTTTATCATTATCCCACCTGGATAGAATCGAAATGGAAAGAAGAATTTTTATTCAAATTATGATTCCTACTATTTAAGGATTGACTAAACAATAAAATAGAATATTCATTGAGGAGAATTATAAGTAGGCCAAACAGGAAAAAAGATCTTTTCGATCTCTTTTCATTTTTGTAGTCTAATTGTAATCTTTTTTGTTACTATTCTAGATCATATCTGTAACGACCCGCAACAGCTGACCTGTTAACTATTAGTCTAACCACATGGCTCAAAAAGTTAACCTCAAGTTATACAGTAGCTGCTCGATATTCGTTACATATTACTTACTTTCCCACAATTGCTCGATGTGGGATATCACAATCTCCCCCACTTAAGATCGCAACGTCCTCGTTGTGCCCCATGGTCCATCACTTCCACCCACCAAGCGATGTGAGACAAGTACCCACTTAAGCACATCAAGCTCCTCAAGCTCGTCTGATGTGGGCCCGCCCAAGCACGACAAGCACCTCAAGCTTCTCCCTTGTCGGCCCCACCTAAGCACGTCTCCTCGCGGGACCCGTCTCACACTTCTGGTTGGTGCAAAGCTCTAATATCACTTGTAACGACTCATGCCAGCTGACCTTCTAACTCTTAGCCTAACCATGTGGCTCAAAAGGTTAATCTTAAGTTATACACTAGCTGCTCGACAGTCGTTATATATTACTTACATTTCCCACAATTGCCCGATGTGGGATATCACAATCTCCCCAACTTAAGATCGCATTGTCCTCGTTGCGCCCTGTGGTCCATCGCTTCCACCCACCAACCAATGTGAAACAAATACCCGCTTAAGCATATCAAGCTTGTCTCATGTGGGACCCGCCCAAGCACGACAAACACCTCAACGAGGACCATGGGGCGCAACAAGGACGCTGCGATCTTAAATGGGGGAGAGTTTGATATCCCACATCGGGCAATTGTGGGAAATGTAAGTAATATATAACGAATGTTGAGCAGTAGATATATAACGAATGTTGAGCAGCTACTGTATAACTTGAGGATAACCTTTTGAGCCACATGGTTAGGCTAAGCGTTAGCAGGTCAGTTGGCGATTTAGAGTTTCTATATCTTGAGCTAGGTAGACATTGCCTTGGACTAGATGAAAAAGAATAAGACATAGATCAGTCATGAGAAATCTTATGATAAGTGAATCCATATATGTGGGTGAAAGAAGTATGTAAACTGAATATTTGATGAAAAGAGACACATGTAGATGCAGTCACAATGCTTGGTATAAGGTTTTATAACTAAATTTTATAGTGAATGAATTAGGTGGAATAATAGATGAAGGAAATGTTGGAAGTGGGTTCTAGAGTTTATTTATTTTTATTCTTTTCATTTAAATGAAAGGGGTGGAACACGAACGGACAGAACCTTGAGTTTACTAGTAAGTAATAATTTTTTCCTTTGTTGAGGTGGATTTCTTTACTATGCACACCAGTTAATATTTTCGGAAAGATTAAGACTTAAGAATCGTATTTTAGAATGTTCCGTTAATACTACAAATCATCCAATTTACTTGTCAAAGTCCACAATATCATGTTTATCCCTCCTATACATGGAGGAGTGGGAAAATCAAGTTAGTTTTAGACCCAAAATGATATCATCCATACCTCAACTACTTCAAGTCTCTTTCTTTTTTCTATTTTATTAACAAATCTTTCCTAGTTCATCTTCTTGAGGGCTAGCGCACGGTATGGTGGGAAATGTAGGAGGCTTAGGAGAGGAGGGAATGAAATTGGCATTTTAGCTGATTTTTCTTGGTTTCTTTGTTAAGTAAAAAATAGTGGGGATGCCACGTGGACTACACATACTTAGTATATGGTATAGATTTTTGTTCCTACGACAATGGCTTTGTATGTTGAGTATTGATATTGATCCTCCAGATTACATACCATATAATTTCAAAACCTGGAATTGCATATCTGCATTCAAGAAAATGCCATACAAGTTCAAGAAAACAGAAGAAATTTCAAACTCATGGTGGTTATGAAATTGTTGTTGAAACTTGGTTTTGGTAAATGGAATTGTCACAGGCTCATTCATAGAGTTCCTTGCAAAGACAGTTTGTGTGCTTTTCAAGTGGATCTTAAATTTCTTTATTTAAATGTTCCTTCGCAAACCGTTAGACGAATATCCATACTAACTTTTAATTTGATCGCGTGCTTTGTCCAGGATCTTCACGTCTTAAGTTCAAAGAAGGGAGTCCATCTTGTTCTTCATGGAGCTTCTGGATTGCCCAGGGAACTTGTCAAGGTGCACCCGTTGATACTAGTGGTTATTATGTCTCGAATGTGCTTGATTTTCTGAGTTTCTGTTGTTGCGCTGTGTTTGTTTTGAATAGCACCTTTTCTGCATTCTCTAGTGGTTAATAACACGATGAAAAATGAAAGTCAACAGACAATGTTTTCAGTGGTCAACCGAAAACGAGTTGCTTTTGTGGAATTTTTTCCAATTTAAAAAATGTAGCAAACCGTTTCCAGGTGTAACAAGACAGACCAGGGTCTTGCCAATGCAACCGCCAATGTCATCGGCGCATCGCCACCATCCCCCCACCACATCTTAACCCGATCATCATCAACATAGGACCTACGACCACCACCAAAACTCCCCATGTGCAACTACTAGCACTATCAATTTCAGTGTACACAAGAAACAATATTTACGGTTTCAGTCTACACGAGAAACAATATTTATGGGGAAAAATTTGTGGAGAATATTTTCTGCCCAAAGCAAATGATGCATTAATTCTGAGGTGTTTCCGGTACATTTGTAGATTGCAGTCAACTAAGGCATAACTTAACATTGCCGATTGGAATCTGAGGGTTGTCAATTTTTCTGTTTCACTGCCTTGAACAGGAATGCATAGAGCGGGGGGTGAGGAAGTTCAATGTGAACACTGAGGTAAGGAGGGCGTACATGGACTCTATAAGCAACCCCCAGAACGACCTCGTCCATGTTATGGCGTCCGCAAAGGGAGCCATGAAACTAGTTGTTGCAGAAAAGATACGTCTATTTGGCTCTGCTGGAAAAGCGTGCTAAATTCCTATGTTGGACAGAGAAAGATACTTTCAAGCTGCCCCTACCCCTTGCAGTCTATGTAACAATAATTCTCATTTTCTTGCGATGTGCAAAAGATATGCTTTATAAATGATGACTATTCCTGTTTGGTACAGCCTATAAGGTTTGCCCCTACCCCTTGCAGTCTATGTAACAATAATTCTCATTTGCTTGCGATGTGCAAAAGATATGCTTCGTAAATGATGACTATTCCTGTTTGGTACACCCTATAAGGTTTGCTTATGGCCTTTTTTATGGATGTATTTGTGCCTGATTCCCACTTTTAGGGAACTCAATAAAAAAATTAGAAAAAGGAAAAACGAAAAAATATATTTGGAAATTCGTTATGGCCTTCATAAAAGCAAAATATTAAACCTGAAAGAAACGGATGATGGTGAAGATTGGGTAGTTGTGTTTGTTTGATTATGCTTATATTTTATTGCTTTTAGCTACTATAAGTTGTTCAAATACATTGTTTAGGCCCCGATTGGATGGGGTATAAGTTATAGAGGGAGGGGGATAAGGTAAGAGGGGTATTATTTTTAGAGGGTTGGCCCACAATGATGTGATGTTTATAGAGGGGATAAAAAAGTAGATGGTTTGGATGATGGATTAAACATGGGATAACTTTTGACTTGGTTTGGATCTTTTGTAAATAAGAGGGTGAAAGATGGGAAAAACTGTAAAATGACTCTTTTTCCCTTGTGCAGTGTTAAACTTGATTATGTATTAAATTAGGTATATAAATGCAAAACCTAATATATTTAATTAATTTTGGGCAATTTTAAGCTATAATAAAATAAAAAAATTAAGAAATTCAAATTTTGAAAGTATATTTTTTTTAAAAAAAACCAGACCATTAAGTATATTTTTTTTAACGAAATTCAATTTTTTAATGTAGTAAAATAACTAATTAAGAAAAGATGTGTGTTCCATAGTCTTTCACCACACCTAATAATTTTTCCAAAGTATTCACCTACTTCTTCCTTTTTGGATCTGTAAAATTTCAGAGAGCAAGAGAGAGCACCAATTGCTCTCGCCATTCTCGATTGAAACTTTTCCAATCCCATTTTCGATTAAAATTTCAGAGAGCACAGCTTGACGTCGGATCAAATGCACCGT
This sequence comes from Gaultheria prostrata, assembly GCA_036023075.1. NCBI lineage: Eukaryota > Viridiplantae > Streptophyta > Magnoliopsida > Ericales > Ericaceae > Gaultheria > Gaultheria prostrata. The sequence continues at coordinate 20,056 of JAXBDA010004531.1, read as the reverse complement.
CTCACCATCCATCTCCGATCAAACCCAGTTGGTGGTTGCTCTGCGATTTTCGGCCATCTAAAATCCAGATTTCGGTGAGCTTGTGCTGAGGTGATTTGTGTTGGCTGATGGAGTAGGGGATAAGGAGGGCTGTTTTTGTCAAAATGCTCCCCTTCTACACCCGGATAACTTTTGGGGAGGGTGAGGGGAGCCCAAAACTTATAAGGGAGAAGCACCTTGGAAGGGGAATGTGTAGAGGGGGTGAAGGATTATCAGGGAAGGAGAATGGAGTTGCCAACAAGGGGATATGGGTGGGGCCCTCCTCTTAAGAGGGGGTGAAAAATTATAAGGGGGAGCTATTCCCCACCCAAACATGGCCTTAGGGTAAATCATCTAGACACTCCCCTAAACTAAATAAACCTAGGACGACACCCCTTCAACTATCGAAAAGGTTTAGAAGCCCTAACTCTGTTAAAAAAAGGCAATGGAAAGACATTTATGCCCCTCATTATATCAATTCCTCCTACTAACACTCAGTCGATACATACATGAATACACTTCACTCATTTCATTCGTACACTTCAATAGATCTCCCTTCTCTCTCCACCTCCTTTCTCAATCGATCTCCCTTCTGCCTCTCCACCTCCATTCTCAATCGATCTAGACTTCGAATATGATCCTAGGGTTTCTACTGGTGCTGTAGCTAGGGTTTGTACTGGTTCTTCATTCTCTCTCCATCTTGGGTTGAAAACGTAGAAGCTAGGGTTTCTGGAGCACGATTACTGGCAATGGACCAATCGAACAACTTAGAAGTATCAGACCCAGAAGTAAGTATACGATTAAATCATCATACTGGTGTTTACTTTTTATCAAATTACAGACCCAAAATTAGAGCTTTTTGTTCGACATAAATTGTATGGGTTGCATGGATTTTGTCGTCCTTCCTCTCTCTATATTGTGCATCGTGCATGGTTTTGCCCTAGTAAAAGAATTTTTAAAGTGCATTTTTTAGTGTTTGTGTTCCATCCATCCCCAAAAGCACCCATTTGTTTAGTGTTAATGGTGACTTTTATGACAATTTGAATAAAATACAACACCAATATTTGGTGTTGAAACTTTCCAAACACCATTAATAGTAAGTTTGTGGTGGTCCCCCTGTGTTTTGGTGTTTTGAACTTTCCAAACAGACCGACTAAGCCATTTTTCTATTTTTTGTTATGACTGTCTTTTTCTATTTAATATATCTTTGTGGGGGAGAAAATGGTAACTTTGCATGTGAAGTTTGATGGGAAATTCTCTGGAAATTCAAAAATATATAGTGATGATCCGGATGTTGCCATATCCAGAGTAATCCCTCGGCTGTTTACTTACAAGAATATGTTGTCAATATTTGAACATGTGGGGTGGCAGCAAGGTTCCACATATTTTTACTTAAAACCAGGTCATGGGATGGATGATGGGTTAGTTCAGTTGGGTAGTGATACAAATATAAAAGAAATGTTCGATATACATGAGGGCTATGATAATGATATCCAATTGTTTCAAACACATCCTGCCAATGAATTGATTGATGAAGAGGAGGTGAGGGTGCAAAGTGATGAGGTAAGGTTGGAAAGGGAGGAAGGGGAAGGGGAAGGGGGGGGGGGGAGTGAACAATGCGTTGTCAGTGATACAGGTGGTTATGATAGTGAGACAGATAGTGATTTCCGATGTAGTGGGTTAAGGGATTCTTCATCATGTTCATAATCTGATGAATCACTTGTTGAAGAAGAGAACTCTGAATGTGTTGTGCCTCAGAAAGAACCAAGTGCTAAGGTTGTGGAGGAGGTGGGAGAAGGAACAAGTGCTAAGGCTGTGGAGGAGGGAGGAGAAGATGCAATACTTGGGGATGGTGAGGATGATGGGCATGGTATTGGTAGTAGTGATGACGACAGTCTTGTGAACTCATCAGATGATGAGAAGGGGAAAAAGAAGGTGAAACACCCTAAGTTCAATGAGGAAAGAGACATGAGAAAGCCTAAACTGGTAAAAGGAACCATATTTGCCAATGTAAATGCGTCTAGAAAATTGTTGAAGGAGTTCCATATTAGGAATGGTTGTGACTACAAGTACATAAAAAGCGAATCAAAAAGAGTGACTGTCAAGTGTGGTGAGCCAGCAGAGGTTAGATGTAAGTGGAGATTGCATGCATCTAAGGTGGGTGGCACAAGCAGCTTCCAAATCAAGACCATTACAGGGGAACACATTTGTGGGAGAAAGTACCAAAATAGGTGGGCATCTGCGGAGTGGTTGGCAAAAAAGTATTTGAATAAGTTAATTGATGACCCTGATTGGAATGTGACTGCCATGCAAAATGATGTGAAGAGAAAGTGGATGTTGGATGTGCTAGAAAGTCAGATTTACAGGGCTAAGAGAAAGGTCCAAACGATTGTGGAAGGGGACTATGGTGAACAATACTTCAGATTGTGGGACTATTGTGACATGGCAAGAAGGGAAAACCCTGGTAGTTGTGCAAAAATACTTGTTAACAGGGATATCTTTGTCCAAGCACCTAATTTCCAAAGGATATTCATAATGTTTGATGCTCAAGCCAAGAGATTTGTAGGAAATTGTAGGCCTATCATTCATTTAGATGCTTGCTTCTTGAAGGGTCCATATGGGGGTCAGTTTATGCATGCGGTTGGCAGAGATGGAAACAACCAAATGTACCCTCTTGCAATGGCAGTCGTGGAGTCAGAGCTAAAGAGGAGTTGAAGTTGGTTCTTAGACATCCTAACTGATGTCATTGGCAAGCCTGAAGAGAAAGGATGGTTGTTCATGTCAGACAGACAAAAGACAAGTGTATTTACTTATAATCTATCATCTTTCATTCTGTCAACTTTCAAATGGAATCTAATTATAATCTATTATTAAATACATATGTTATATTATTTGCAGGGTCTTGTTGAGTCTATGGAACTGTTATTCCCTGGTGTTGAGCACAAAATTTGCATAAGGCACATGTATGCCAACTTTCTAAAATTGTTCAAAGGGAAGGAATTCAAGGATCTGATGTGGGGGGCTGCTAGTGCTTTTACTGTACATGAATTTGAAGCAAAGATGAGACAGTTGCAAGCCTATTCACCTGAGGCACATGAATGGTTGTCAAGGGAGCAAGCAAAAAATTGGGCAAGGTGTCATTACAGTCCAAGGGCTAAGAGCAATAGGATGGTCAACAACATTAGTGAGTCCTTCAACAATGCCATTAAGAAGGTGAGAGACAACCCATTCTAACCATGTTGGAAAGTCTTAAGAGGTACATTATGCAGAGGTATGTAGAGAAGACTAAATTTGCAGCCACTTTCAACAACAAAATATGCTAAGATATTCAAGAGGTTGGAGAATGTAAAAAAGGCAGCAAGAGACTATTCTGTAATTTATTGTGCTCCTTAGAAATTTGAAGTTGCCACACCTTACAGTTCTTTCACAGTTGACTTAGGGATGAGGTCTTGCACATGTAGGAAATGGGATGTCTCAAGGATACCATGCGTTCATGCTTGTGCATCAATGATCAAAGATAGGGCCAACCCTGAGGACTTTGTTCATACCTACTACCTCACTGAAACCAACAAGAAGTCCTATGACTATCTCATTAACCCAATCCCAGGTAAATCCACATGGACCCGCACAGAATATGAAGACATCTTGCCTTCAGAAATTAGAAGAAGAACTAGCAAACCTAGAAAATCAAGAAGGAAAGGTGAAGATGAGATCCAGAGTCAGAGAAGGAATATGGGTGAAGATGAGTCAGATAATGCGACAAACACAAGGAGAGTGATAAGGAAACATACTATAATTAAGTGTAGGAAATGCAACCAACCTGGAGACAATGTTAGGACATGCAAATCTACTGCTCCTGACGTTGTGGAGGGTAACTCATCACATGTACCACATCCTTACACTCCTATTCTTTAATAAAAAAAACTTGAACATTAACAGAGAAGTTTTATTTAATATACTATTTTATGTGTTGTAGCCTAGTAGTGTTGGAAGGGGACATGGAAGTGCTACAAGAGGAGGTGTAAGTGGCAACTTATCACAGGTAATATTGCCAACTAAATGCTGTCATGTAATAAAGTTAGAATTATTATTTAGGGTTATTGTTTACTTTCTTCTATTCTGTGTATATTACAGCCTACTGACATGGGAATTGGAAGTGTTGAAAGGGGAAATGCAAGTGGTGGAAGGAGAAAAAGAACTGGTGGAAGTGCCAACTCATCACAGATAATAGTCAATGCTCAATTGTATACAATGTAAGAGGATATTACATTTGTTAATCAATATTTGATGTGTATTTCAACTTACTGCTGATGGAATTGGAATTGGTAGTGCCAACATATCAAAGGCCTGCACCTAAGCCTGTGGCAAGAAACTCATCACAGGTTCTGTAATTGAAGGTTTTTTTTTAATTCTGACAACTATTAGTTGTTTAATTGTACATGTAATTTATTAGACAATTATTTTTACTATTGCAGCCTACTGGTGATGTAAGTGGTACAAAAGTAATGACAAGAGGTTGGAAGGGAGTGGCAACAGGAAAGGGCTTGAAAGTTGGTGGAAATGGAAGTACCTAAACAGGTGTGGGAAGGGGAAGGGGAAGGGGAAGGGGATTGGCAGGCTATGGAAAGGGAAGGGCTTCAGGTTTGGCTGTTGGAGGCACTTCTGGAATAGGAGGCACTTGTGGAATAGGAGGAGGAGGTAGTGGTGTTCACAAGTGATTCAACATTTATATGGCATGGCAGGGATGTGTCATGGAAGAGTGCTAAAATTGGTGGCTCACAACCTGGTGGATCAGAACAACCATGGAAGATTGCAAGGATTGGAGATGGTGTTTTTTCCTCCAAAGTCAACACTAGATCCACTAAGGGGTCAACCCAGTAGATTTATCTAAGTACTTTTAAGACTTTTAAGACATTTAACTTTATTAATATGATTATTTTGTGGCCTTGGGATAATGAAGTGACAGTAGGTTGATTTTTGTGTCCTACTACTATTAAGTGAAGGTATAAGTAAGCTAAGTTGACATTAGTGCATTTGTGTCCTACTGATTTTTGTGTCCTACTGGATATTGCATTTTGTTAATGAGATGTATAACGGTTGTGTAAGTGGATATTGATGGATATTGCCCAATTTTTTGTATATGAAATATGGAATTAGGGATGCACTTGGAAGTGGATCTTTTATCATTTTCCTTGCTTGTGGAATGGAATTACATTTGCAAGTCTGCTGTCATTGTTTTCAGTTTCTGCAGAATCTGTTGTTGTTTTTTGGATTGTGGGACTGTTGTGGGGTTCATTTGTGGGGATATATGACTGCATTTAGGTGAACCAAGAACCCTGAGATTCATATTAGTACCATGTTGTTGCTCAATCTGTGAACATTTCAAGTGGATATTGGTCAACTGTAACTAGATGAAATGTTGCCCAGGTTGTAACAGGTTCAGTGAATTAGATGGCTCTGCTGCTATTGGTTCTTATGAGAGGCCTACATGGATTTGTATTTGTTGTTTTTTATGAGAGGCCTACTGATGAGCCCCTAATATTGTACATATTCGGGCTCATCTCGCTCACTAAGATCACACACGTGCATTTTGTGCCTTTAAACAATTGATTTTGCGTGAGTTGTGTTTTTGATGAGTTTCAAGAAATCGGAGCTAAAAGGGTGTGTCCAAAGCTCCAAATAATCCCTGGATGTATCCGGAAAGTACCTAAGGTCCCTCAACACCGTAGAGGACAATCATCGAAGCTTAAAAGTCGACTCAATGAGCTTTCGAAGGTTCAAGGAAGGCCCGAAACAAAGGAACAAGAAATCTGGAGCTATGAGCCTCGAGGAAATCCGACACACTGATAGGAAAAGGCTCATTTCTCTCAAGATACAAAGGCCATGGAGATGAGGTCAATTGGGTTTGAAAGTAGACTCATAGAGCTTTCCAACGGTTCAAGAAATACTGCATTCCGAGTTCGGACGAAGCCAGGGCGTGCCCGCGAAGTTGGTTAAAAAATCTGCTTGAAGCAAGTCTGGGTCGACCCAAACATAATCTGGGTCGACCCAAAACATTTAGTGAACCAACAGAGGGATTTGGGTCGACCCAAACAGAATCTGGGTCGACCCAAAAGTGCTTCGTCTAGTTTTTTCGGCCACTTTTCAGACTTTCTTTTTATGGCATGTTTCACCTTTGTGGCACCTTTTTGGGATATTTTGAGAGGTAGAAAGACCAACTTTGTATATATCTCTCCTCTCTCCTTCACTTTGCTTTAGTCCTACTTTTAGTCACATTTTGCTCTCATCTCTCTCCTCCATTGTTGTGGAGGATTTCAAGCTTTAATTTCTCAAGAACACTTGTAAGTTTAAGTTGTATTTCGTTTCCTAGTTTATTAATTGTGTTTGTAATCTCGGGATCCTTAGATAAATCTAGTTTTTTTGTATTTTTACCGGTTAAATCTTATCTTTCCTCTTTTAGTCTTTTCCTTTGAAAACTCAAGTAAGTAGAGTTTGTGTGTGATTTCTCCAAGGTTTAAAAAGGTAGACAAGCTTAGGATTAACATTAAAAATCAGTTTTTAAGAATGAATGTCATGTTCTTTATTTCCTTCAAATTTCTAGTCAAGTTCTCTAGTATAATGATCGAGTAGTTTACGTAGGCTTGGTCATGGGGTGATTACCACCCCTTGACTCCGGTTGATTTGCTCTCCTCGCCATATTGTACACATCTTTTGTTTAGCAAAGGGTTAGGATCAATTTTACGTACCAAAGACCGGGTTTGTTAACCTCTTTGATCACATGTAGCCAAGGGTTTATCTACTTGGCACGTGTGATGCTTAGGGCGATGTCAACTCGGCCGTTTGCCAATTGAACCGAAAAATCCTAGTCTTTGCTAAACACCATTTCTAGTTAAATGAGTTGAAGTATCAAATCTTCCATTCAGAGATGTTTAACGATATCTCCGAGCCGGTTATCGTAGAGGAGAATGAATCGACCTGAATCATGGGTGTTGAAATCCCCTAGACTTAGCCTTATTTTTAATTAGCTTTTTAATCTTCTGATTCGTTCTCGAAGTCGAGAGAATTCCACCCCAAATCACAAATTCAAAGTTTGCTGCTTTAAGGCTAAAACCATCACGCACAAGACAAGTTTCACGCTCGGTACGTTTGGTCCCTGTGGATTCAACCCGATACTTCCGGTTACTGTGCTACCACCGACTTAGCCCTACGCTTCGGGCGAGCCAACTAAATAAACAAAGTTGGGTGCAAAGCATTTTTGGCGCCATCGTCGGGGACCCAATGGTCTATCGTGTGTGAGTTTGCCTCACGCCACGCCACTGTAAGTATCCCCTTTAATTAGTACAATATAGTTTAGTATAAATTAGTTCATTTCTGCTCAAGCTAGTACACATCCGAGAGCGGAAACCTCCGGCTAAAGGCGCATTCATTAGCAATTTGACTGTGAGGTGTAACAAAGCTCGAGGAAGTGCACTTGCTTGTTTAGTTTTCTGTTTATATTTTAATGAGGTGGTGAACTAGCCCCTCAGAACTGTTTTTGTGGTGAGGCGGTTGAATAACCTCTCCCTTCTGCTAGTTCTTAGTGTATGCACAATAATTTAGTTGTTCAATGTCACTTCCTATATTTTATGGCTTGGCCTCAGAAAATCCATTATCGCATATTGATAAACTTGAGGAAGCTTTTTCTAGCGATGAAGTGGCTATGTTACAAGTATTTCCATCGTCTTTGCGAGATAGTGCTGAGGATTGGTTTTATTCTTTCAGTCTTGGATCTATCCATACATGGGGAGAGATGATAAAATATTTTTTAAACAAATTCACTCCCATTTATGAGACTCACATGCTTTTGCAAGACCTATTCAATTTCAATCAACAAGATGATGAGTCTTTTTCGCAGTGTTGGGAGCGATTTAAATGTTTCATATTCTCTTGGTCGAGGTTTAATTGTGAACTTGGGAGTCTTCTGGCTATCTTTTGCCATGGTTTAAATTCTAAGACATGTCAGTTTGACTTGTTTTCCGATGAAGAATTCCTGAGTAAAAAGGTTGAAGAGAGTTGGGACTATATTGAGGAATTAGCCCAAAAGCCCCAATTTTGCGAGTTGACTGAAAGTGAGAGAACCAATTCTTGTGCGAGGGAATATGAGGAAATATAATTTGAGATGACCAATTGTTGTGCAAGGAAAAATGAGGAAATAGAACCCTGGTTCTTTAGTGAAGGGGTTATTTTAGCTTTGGAAGAAATTTCAGAGGTTAAATGGGATGATGAGCCTGATTTCAATTGGGCTCCCCAAAAGGATTTTAGTTGTACACTTGATATGTCAACGGAATCAGAGGTTAAATGGGATGATGAGCCTGATTTCGATTATGCTCCCCAAGAGGATTCTAGTTGTACACTTGATATGCCTTTTCCTGAGAAATTTTTTGAGGCTAATGCCACATGCACTTCCATTGAGTCTCCTCCATCACAAGAACTTGAAAGAGTTGAACTAATTGATTTTCTAGGTGTTGATAATTATGACTGTGTCTACAATCCATTTTTAGTAAATCTTGTCAACACTTTGAAAATGAATTTGGCTCACATTATGCATTGGGTGGAACTTAATTTCCTTAAGCGACTACTGCTATCACTCTACTCTAAGTACCTTATTTTATGGCATGGTCGCGTGCAATTTTTAACGGAGGGCTTGAAATGGGGTGATATGCTCGTACCAGTAGCTTTTCGTAGTCTGACGAATGTTTGATTTCACGTAAAGAGGGTGGCGCATGGCATTGCTTTTGTTTTTAGTTTTGTTGGTGGTATAGCCACTTTGCTTTGGCAAGGGAGAAAAGTACTACCCGTTAATCGCGTGAAGATTTGTTCGTTGGGGACTTGGCTTTTATGGAGCAAGTCGGTACTAATCGCTTTCTCCGAATAAGTAGTTGTGCATTTCAGTCTTGACAGGTGACCATGCCTACCGCACCAGCCTTGGTAGTTTGGGTCTATTTTGGGGTGATTGCGGCATTCTGGAGCCCTAAGCAAGGGTGTCATTACGTGTGGCGGCTGTTAGTCCTATAAAGTCTTCGAAGACGACTCTGTGCGACTACGCTCTGGTTCCATTTGGAGACCGAAGGAGGAGACCCTGCAAGCAGTGCCAATGACGAAAGAAGAAAAACAAAGAAAATTCCTCAAACTTGGTCGAGGTATAGGGTGGTTGACATTCCACCCCGTCGGTACATTTCCGTTCCTCCCTTGTTCTTCATTTTCATATTGTCTCCGTGCTTTGAGGACATAGCACATTTCAAGTTGGGGGGAGGGAATAGTGTAGATTGTACATATTCCGTTTATGTTTCTCGATTTCCAAATAATTTTTTATGTAAGCTTCCCTTGTTAGTAGGTTTTTCATGCTAGATACCTTAAATATGCTCAATTTTACTAATAATGGCAAGAGTCGGTACCTCGGTGAATTTGGTTGTGTGTTCGAACCCATGTCACATGTATATACATGAACTCCATTGAACAATTTGAGCCCTTGTTGGTCAAGTATCATGCATTGATTAGAGTGGAAATTCATTTCAAAGCATCCCATGTTTTTTGTTCTCATTTCTCGCATTTGCGTAAATAATACCCTTTTGTCGTGCTTAGTAATGTAAATATCTCGTATGCATCGTATTGGAGTTCGTTGGCATACCTAGGAAATGATATAAGGCATTTTTGTTTGATTATACCACATATGAGTCACCTTGATCCTTTTTTCGAACCAAATCCGAGTCTCATTCATTGTGAACCTTAGTAAACCGGATGTTTGAAGGGATGTTAAGGAAGTGTTGTGATATTCTAATGAATTTGGGGTTGATCTAAATGATGTGAAAGTTGGTGGGTTGAGGAAAAGTTTGAATATCTTGTGTAATCTCTCCTCCCAATATATAAACTCAAAAGCCCCAAAGTTTTATCTTTCACCTCTCCAATCCAAAATGGACCTTCTTTTCCCTCTCTTGCTAAAAATGTTACCTCTTATGGCTCTAATTCTCTCTAAGAAAAGAAAAAAAAAAAATGAAGTTCATTGTGAAAGAGCCAAAGAGGAATTAGAAGAGAGTTGATTACCGTGTTAAGAGGATTGATGAGACATCCAAGGAGAAATAATTTGGATGAGGAGGATGTCAAGGAAGATGGCAAGTGATGTCGGTGGTTTAGTTTAGTATCTATCTAGTAGTTTGGGCATCTCTTGGGTAGTTAGCATTATAGTGGTGGCCAATGGGTAGGTGAACCAAGCTAAAATAAGGCCATCACTCATATTGTATTCCCTTTTTCTTACCCAAGGTCATTATAAGCTAATAAAGTCCTTAGTTGATCTTATGTACGCTACGTTAACTCCACGTGATACATGGTTGATATTTATGTTTATCTAAGCATGATTTCCGTTCTAGTTAGCTCAATTGTGAATAATTAGTTACTTTCATCTTTCAGCGCCCTTTTGTTAGCATGCATAGCTTTTTGTCTCTCACTATTGCATTTACTCGCTAGCGCCTTTGATGGGATGTGATGGTATTTCATGTGTGTTAAATTTTTTTTGAATTTGAGCGTATCATTGTGAGTTTTTGGAATCAAAGCTTGATATGGTGCATGTGCTTGACTATTTTGGCATGGCTTGTTCACTTTAGTTCATGACATGTATTTGCGTGGGTTGCACCGGATTGGATCTAACGGGGTGTGTTCGAATCTTACCTACTTTTTGTCAATTGAGCATAGGTTCCGTATCTTTAAATTCGGAAAGTTTGCATAGCATAACATAGTAAGTTAGTTAGTTATTTCTAGTTTATTCGGGACGAGTAAAGTTCAAGTTGGGGGGTGTGATGAGCTCCTAATATTGTACATATCCGGGCTCATCTCGCTCGTTAAGATCACACACACGTGCATTTTGTGCCTTTAAACAATTGATTTGCGCGAGTTGTGTTTTTGATGAGTTTCAGGAAATCAGAGCTAAAAGGGCGTGTCCAAATCTCCAAATAATCCCCGGATATATCCGAGAAGTACCCAAGGTCCCTCAACACCGTAGAGGACAATCATCGAAGCTTAAAAGTTGACTCAATGAGCTTTGGAAGGTTCAAGGAAGGCCCGAAACAAAGGAACAAGAAATCTGGAGCTATGAGCCTCGAGGAAATCCGACACACTGATAAGAAAGGGCTCATTTCTCTCAAGATAAAAAGGCCATGAAGATGAGGTCAATTGGGTTTGAAAGTAGACTCATAGAGCTTTCCAACGGTTCAAGAAACACCGCATTCCGAGTTCGGACGAAGTCGGGGCGTGCCCGCGAAGTTGGTTCAAAAATCTTCCTGAAGCAAGTATGGGTCGACCCAAACATAATCTGGGTCGACCCAAAACATTTAGTGAACCAACAGAGGGATTTGGGTCGACCCAAAAGTGCTTCGTCTAGTTTTTTCGGCCACTTTTCAGACTTTCCTTTTATGGCATGTTTCACCTTTATAGCACCTTTTTGGGATATTTTGAGAGGTAGAAAGACCAACTTTGTATATATCTCTCCTCTCTCTTCCTTTCTCCTCTATCCTTCACTTTGCTTTAGTCCTACTTTTAGTCATATTTTGCTCTCTTCTCTCTCCTCCATTGTTGTGGAGGATTTCAAGCTTTAATTTCTCAAGAACACTTGTAAGTTTAAGTTGTATTTCATTTCCTAGTTTATTAATTGTGTTTGTAATCTCGGGATCTTTAGGTAAATCTAGTTTGTTTGTATTTTTACCGATTAAATCTTATCTTTCCTCTTTTAGTCTTTTCCTTCGAAAACTCAAGTAAGTAGTGTTTGTGTGTGATTTCTCCAAGGTTTAAAGAGGTAGGCAAGCTTAGGATTAACATTAAAAATCACTTTTTAAGAATGACTTAGCCTTATTTTTAATTAGCTTTTTAATCTTTCGAGTCGTTCTCGAAGTCGAGAGAATTCCACCCCAAATCACAAATTCAAAGTTTACCGCTTTAAGGCTAAAACCATCAAGCGCAATACAAGTTTCACGCTCGGTACGTTCGGTCCCTGATAAGCCCCCAAAGTTGTATATTTCTTGGGCTTATCTACGCCTTTTTGTTCACACACACGCGCTTTATCTCGTTTCATATGTTTGATGTGTGCGTTTAGTTGTTTTCGTAGTTTTAGAGACAAGCGTGTGATTAAGCGTGTTTAGGTCCACTTTGGGAAGCATGACTAATACCCGAGGGCCAAGGGCCCCATGACACCCCCTTCCTGAGCTTCGAGAGACGAGAAATGAAGATTTGACTATGGTTCGAGGAGTTTGAAAGTCACGAGATCAAGCCGGAAGGAAAAGGGGTGGCCAAGAGATGAAGAAGCAAGCAAAAGACCAAGTGTATCGATACAGACCCCCACTAGTATCGATACAGATGAAGCCCAGCAAAAATGGAATTTGAGCAGAAGGATCTGTATCGATACAGATTCCTTCTGTATCGATACAGAAGCATGACGGGGAAAAAAAATATAGATCTGTATCGATACAGGTACCCTTCTGTATCGATACAGATGGGATCCGGGCAGCATTAAAGCTACTTTAATACTTTCCATAAGTGGAAAGTTTCCACTTTAGGGGTTACTTTTTGTATGATTGAGGAGAGAGAGTGGCCTTTTGTATAAATATCGCTCCCTCTCTCCCTCATTACTCTCTCCTACCTACCTAGCTTAGTTAAGTTTATGTTTTTCTTCCATGGTTGTGTTCTTCAAGCTTTCCAAGTTATTTCCTTCAAAAACTCAAGTAAGTAGTTGATGTATTTCATTTCTTAGTTCATTAATAGTTCTTGTAATCTTTAGGCCTTCTATAAAATCTAGTTTATTTCAAAGTTTGTTTGTTGAATCTTATTCTTAATCTTCTAGCTTCTCTCCTTGAAAACTCAAGGTTGAATTTGTTGTTTGTAATTTCTCCAAGGTTTAAAGAGGTAGGCAAGCCTAGGAACTCTACCAAAACTTAGTTTATAGCTTCACTTGTCATGTTCTTTATTTCCTTTATCAAAATAGTTAGGTTCTCTAGTATAATGATCGAGTAGTTTACGTAGGCTTGGTCATGGGGTGATTAACACCCCGTGACTCCGGTTGATTCGCTCTCCTCTCCATATTGCGCACGTTGTTTGTTTAGCAAAGGGATAGGATTGATTTTATGAACCAAGGACCGGGTTTGTTAACCTCTTTGATCACACGTAGCCAAGGGTTTATCCACTTGGCACGTGTGATGCTTAGAGCGATGTCAACCCGGCCGTTTGCCAAATGATCCGAAAATTCCTAGTCTTTGTTAAGCACCATTTCTAGTTTAAATGAGTTTAAGTACCAAATCTTCCGTTCAGAGATGTTTAACGACATCTCCGAGCCGGTTATCGTAGAGGAGAATGAATCGACCCGAGTCATGGGCGTTGAAATCCCCTAGACTTAGCCTTAGTTTAATTTAGTCTTCAAATCAATTCCAAGTCGTTCTCGAAGTCGAGAGAATCCCACCCCAAATCACAAGTCAAAGTTTGCCGCTTCAAGGCTAAAAACCATCACGCGCAAGACAAATTTCACGTTTGGTTCCTTCGGTCTCTGAGGATTCGATCTGGTCTTACCGGTAAATTGCTAACTCCGACACTAGCCCTACACTTTGGGCGCACTACTAAATAACAAAGTACGGAGCAAAGCAGTCCCTGTGGATTCGACCCGGTACTTCCGGTTACTATGCTACCACCGACTTAGCCCTACGCTTCGGGCGAGCCAACTAAATAAACAAAGTTTGGTGCAAAGCACCTACATGGCTTTGTATCATTGAAAATGCATTTTCATTTACTGGATTTACCAGTTGGGCATGACTTATTGGATTTAGCAATTGGGCATGACCATAGCTCATTTAATTATTGGTGGCCATGTCAGTGCATGACTTGCCCATTTTATGTACATGATGATGGCTTTTTTTTACGAAAACCCAAATGCCATTTTCTTACATGCCCGTTTGTATTAGCGCAAGACTTGCCATTTTTTTTCCCTTAGTGCATGCCCAGATTTTATGTCAATTGTGTATGGATTGGTGTAAGTCAATGCAAACGTCAATGTCACCCATTTCAAACCATGTTTTCAGTTTTCTCTCACCCATTTGGCATTTTCATTTCCTTTGCCATTGTCACCCATTTCAAGCCATTGCTCCACTACCAATTTCAAAAAGTATCAATAAACATAAAAGCAATGACATTGCCCTAAGCCATTTTGAATCCCATTGACATTACAAGGCATTACCATTACAACCGTAGAGTTACAAATACAAACCCCTACTTAAACACATTTGAAAGGATTCAAAAACACCCATCACCTTGTCCTTGGATTACACAAAATTAAAAAAGAAACATTAACTTGGTAGGTTGGCTTAAAGCACAAAACATAAACATCTCCTCCCTCTCCTCCCTCCCTAAGGTAATGCCAACATTTTTTTCTTCCACATTCCTTCACCACAAAAGAACACAACCACTATGACAACTATAGCCAACACCATTGCAGCCAACACCTTCACCTTCCATTTTCCCGACACAACCTTCTCCTTCAGTACTTTGTTTTTCTTCCTTAAATCCGCATTCTTTGCTTCCACCTCTTCCATCTTCACTGCATACCAAGCCTCCCTCTTCTGCCAGTCTTCCATTTTTAGTTTGAACCCATCTTCCATTTCCTTCATCTCATTCTTCATCAAGGACACTTTAACTGCTAACCACTCCTCACTCCTCTTACACTCCTCCATCTTCTTCCCGAGGTCTGCCAACTTGTTGTGCAAATCGATGTTCTTCTTGACAATCCATCGGCCAAACTCCTTCCCCCTTGCACATGTTCAGGATCAACCTATTCGAAAAACTTACACTTTTCGTTTGGTCCCTAACACAATAGATTGATTTAAATTAGTTTAGGGGGTGTTTGGGTAAAACAATATATATACACATTGGAGTTGGATAAAAATAAATACAAATGAAATCAAATGGGTTTCTTAGATACAAGTGAAATTACCTTGTGGTAGTTCACATAGCCTAGAAATCTTCTCTCCACGTTTTCATCTGTTAGAGTTGTTCTTAGTGAAGACCTTAATCGACAGAAACAATCCACTTTCAACTGATTCGGTGTGTTCTGACTCGAAGAAGACATTAGGGGATGGTTTGTGTAAGGACCCGTGCTTTTACATAACTTTCCGGAAATAATGTTGGGTAAATGTGAGGAATCGAATTTTGAATAAAAGGGGTCAATGTGATAGTGAGAGAATACATTTGGGTGTGTTTAAAGTACATTTGGAAGTTTATGGGTGAAAGTGTAAAGGAGTGAGAGTGTATAACACATCTTATACTTGTTTTTTTTCAAAAAAAATAGCCTCTCTCTCTCTCTTGACTGCCGGCCTCTCTCTCTCACTCCTCTCCTCTATTTTTTCTTGCTCCAAGCTCCAAAATTCACCAAAACCTAAAGTCCTCTTCAAGAACCTCACCTAAAATCACCTCCTCTACGCATATTGAAGCTTGTTTCGCACCAAAAGCTCATATTTCAGGTTGGAGCTCATTGGAGGCTAGGGCTTTCATTTTCTCACTCATTTCAAGTTCAAATCTTGAGGTAGGGGACTTTAATCTACTCCCTCTAGTTGTATCTAGTTGAGTTTGTGCATAAATCCTCCTATTGCTTTCAATTTCTAGTGAAACTCATTTTCCACCATTAATGTGGGTTTGTTCTTGATTGATCTTTGATCCTTGTTTATGGTTGTTGAATCCTTAAATTAAATGGTGTTTAATCCTCCCTCCATGTTTATTTGTTGCTTAGAATCTCAAATTTGAGCTTAAACCATCACATATGCATATGGGTTGAAATTCCACACCTTGGAGGTGAAAATCTGCACTTTTTTGGATGCTCAGAATCTGCCCCGACCGCCCGGGCGGGATTGGGGCCGCCTGGGCGGAAATTCCAGCAGCTGCCCCATTTTCTGTTTTGTTGCCGGTTGGTCCCTTGATGCCCGTTTGGCACCCGATCGCTCATATTTTCGCATAATCGACTTTTGGCATCGTTGTAACCCTCAAATTCACTTTGAAATGTTAAAACCAACCTTTTGACACGTGATTTTATCAACCACTTTGTTATACGTATCGGACACGCACCTTATTGAGTACATGTGACACTTTTGGCGAAAATTATGGAGTTTTGAAAGAAATGAGATACATGGAAAGGTTTGATGAACTAAATATGTTGAGACGATGAAAATAGTTTCTATGACTCTAGGGTTCACCCGTTTGGTGTCCCTAGTCATGGATGAACGGAGCCCACGAAATCCGGCAGGGGTGCACGAAGCCCACGAAATCCGGCAGAGGGATTCATTCCCTATTGAATTAAATGGTTGATCTCTATGAAATGTTGGAAAATATATGTTTTGAGATATTTATGATGTTTTTGGTAAAATTGGACGCTTGGACACAAATTTGGACACATGTGAGACGTGTTGGTGATTTTGACTAACTAAATGGATTTTCAAGTTTCGTTTGAGTATTTTGATATTGTCGTGGACACTTGGATACTTTAGGGACACTTGGACACATTCCTTGGATACTTGGGTACTTCTCGGTTACTCTTTCACATTGTGATCCATTTGTTGAGTGCATTGGTCATTCCACTCTTGTTGTCCCTTCCTCGTGTACATATCATCTACATACACCTAGCGTTAGTAGATTTGTTTCCTACTGGGCTAGTGAGCTCACCCTATCATTTTCAGGTACACGGCGTGGAACATGAGATTGGATGCTTGTGGAGTGATGCATTACATGGAGCTTACACATGCATGAAGTTATTTTTCCATCATATAATTAGTATTTTTGGTAGATGGCAATGTAACTTCTATTTATTCAATCTTTTGACATTATGGGGATTTATGTAACAACTTCAAACTTATTATTGGGTATCTATGTATTCGGGTACGAGATAGTACCGTTTAGCGAACCATTGACCAATGTATGTTATGGAATTTTGACTTGGACTTTTATATGGAGAATGGTTGACTTTTGGCTTGTGCCACGTGGATATGTTGTGGTATTTAGTTTGTTAAAAAGCAGGGCGTGACATATTTTCTCTAAAAATTCTCATGAGAATCAAGATCAGCGCAATAGTGCTAACCTGCGAACCTTGTCTGATATCGGTATTGTGTGTGTGACATGTTTGAACTCTGGCTCAAAGGGTCAAGTTCAAGACATAGTTCATAATGACTCTTCAGAAGGAAACTGTTAACACTAAGTGAGGTTCAAGTCCGAAAGACACCTACACCTATTGCACAATATTATAGTTGCCCATGATTTTTCTTAGGGTTATTTACCTAGACACCCCCTAAACTATTTCGGTTTGACCGAGACACCCCCTAAACTAATTTTCCTGCGACGACACCCCCTAAACTTCCAAAAAAATTACCCCAAGACCCCTTCCTTAGCCTTCTGTCTCCAAAACTCAAGGTTCATGGTCATGTTTTGATAATCCAAACCGTTCAAGTTGTTTAAAACATGTTTTTATGGGTACCCTCAAGAAATTAGCTAAAAAAATGACCGGGAAGTGCTTGATCCAAAGAGTTTTTCATAAGTACATATTTGTTTGGATCAAGCACTTACCGATCATTTTTTTTGCCGATTTCTCACGGGTACCCTTAAAAACATGTTTTAAACAACTTGAATGGTTTGGATTATCAAAACATGACCATAAACCTTGAGTTTTGGAGACGGAAGGCTAAGGAAGGGGTCTTGGGGTAAATTTTTTGGAAGTTTAGGGGGTGTCATTACAGGAAAATTAGTTTAGGGGGTGTCTCGGTCAAACCAAAATAGTTTAGGGGGTGTCTAGGTAAATAACCCTTTTTCTTACCTATTTATTTCTTTTAAGTTTTAAAACTTGTGGGGGATTGTTGAAATATTTAAGTTTTAAAACATATTTTAAATCTTTATTGTTTATTAATTCCAAGACTCACCTTTTAAATAGGTGTCTCTTCATTAAAGGAAGTTATGTCCTAGAGTTGTGTCCTTTTGGGAAAAGGTGCAACTTATGCCTTTATAAGGCTTCTTGTGTTTAACGTTAAAAATTACTCTAAAACAACTTCAGCGTGAAAACTTCATCTCTCTCTTTCCCCTCCCTCTGTTATCAAATTTATATATTTTCCTTTATCTCTGGGAAACTACGTTCATAGACGGTTCATACTACTTCTGGTGGACGCAAACATCGAGAAGGCTTGGCCGTGATTTGGGTTGTATCTTGGAGTTGTTGATTGTTCGTCGATACCCTTGCGTGGGGAGGTAATAACAACTTTAGGACAACGAATCTTGCCCCTCAAATCACATGCCAGATTATCTCTTACTCTAATTTCATATTCATTCATAGATATTTAATTTATTGTTACTTTTTCTCAACAATCAATTTGTGTGGGTTCCACACCATTTCAACCAATCGGAGGGAGGGTTTTTTTAATCCTCTTTTAGGGAGGGTGAACAAAATTGCACTCCTAGAAAACTACTACAAGAATACTAACTTCAAAAACTACAAGGGTGGTGGAGGAGAGATGTGGGAAATCAAGTGAATGGAGGGCACTATTTATAAACAATGGGCAACCCCTCTCTCTCCATCCTAGCCGTCCCTTTCTCTCTTTCTCTCTAAATTGTTGGAGATTTTCAAAATGATAAATGTTTTTTGGTTTTGGGGTTTCATGAAAAGATGTTACGAGAGGTTTATATGAAAAGTTGCAATATCTTTTTTAAGTTGTTACTTTATTGAATGGTTAAAACACCCATTAGATTGCGATGTTTTTATATGGAAGGGATGTGATTGTTAGGAAGGGATGTGAAACATGGGGTGCTTCCAAGAGGCATGACTCTTCATAAGTGAATTAATGTCGTCTAGAGTCATGGCTATTTCACGAAATAGTTCCTAGAAAGAGGCATGACTTTTCATAGTTAATTGTCTTCAAAAGACATGATTATTCCTAATGAGTATCTACTAAAGACACAATCTTTCATGAAAGGGTGCCTATAAGTCTTATAAATAGACCCTTTGTAAAGTCATTTAGTGTACCGAAAAATTCCATAGCAAATTGCTGTCTCTCCACACACTTTGTTCTTAGATTCTTAGGCATATTGATATTCAGTTATTCGAGAAATTAAATATCAGTTCTTGGTTCTCTTATTCTCATTTAGCGGATATTATGTTTGTCTTTGTTTGTGCAAACGCAGTCAGAAAGAACCTCAAATTTGGTTTCGTTGTATCTTGAAGGCGGATTTGTTGTTAACCCGGTGCACACCAGTGGTGGGGGCAAATACTGTCTTTAGGAAAGCGTTGTTAAAACGTGCCTTGAATGTAATATATTGTACTAGATTTTTCCTGTGGAGATGACGCCATCAACATATCTCGAAGATCGCATTTTCAACAATCTAAAGACAATATTTCACGATGGCGATGTCTCTAAGGGAAATGACGCAAGACAGACAACTTCAAGCATTAAGGAGAAAAAGATGAGATTGGAGATTTTCTAAAAGAAAAGATGATCTTCTAAATTGCAATGGTGTGGTTTTTCAGTAAGTTGTCTATCATCCATTATTCATTTACATGGAGTAAGGTATGCTATAAACTCTCTTTGATGTGCACATGGTGTTGGTGGTATTAATAATCCTTGGAGATTTTCAAAATAATAAGAGAAAAAGTCAAAATGGCACTTGAACTTTACACTCAATGTCACACACACCCCTAAACTTTTTTTCGCGTCAATTAGACACCTGAACTTTGAAAAGGCCCCTTTTAAGGCACCTGCCGTTATATTCCGTCCATTTTGGGACGGAAATTGCTTGGATTTTTTGTTTGAGATCAAATTTCGATAATCCGAACTGTTTTCATCGAAAAATGCTCGGATCAAGCCCGTCCGGGTATTTGTTTTTGAAAAATCCTCGCGTTGAACCTTAAAAACATGTTTTAAACACATCTAACGGTTCGGATCATCGAACGAAAATTGCTGATGTGGCACGTTTCTCTTCTATACTACGGTGCGGGATTTTTTGTTCGAGATCA